>CAUYLG010010234.1:0-11619 GCA_963573385.1 Cacajao melanocephalus | reverse complement strand
CTCTATTATAAAACACCGAGGTTGCTAGGTTTAGTAATGATTCTGGACTCTGTTCCTGCCCCAGGGCCAGCTTCTGGAGCTTGCTCCAAATGTCAGTTGCTGACTGCATAATAAACTTGTCCTTTAGTATTAACTGACCCTCTATGGAGTCTGGTGACAGGGGAGTATACTTTCTTAAGGCCTCCTGCATTTGCTCAAGGAAGGCTGTTGGGTTTTCTTCCTTTCCCTGAGTTATGGTGGATAACATTGCATAGTTCATGGGCTTCTTCCTAGTTTGCCTTAATCCTTCAAGTATGCAGGTCAAGAGGTGCCTACAACTCCAGTCTCCCTGTTCTGAGTCAAGATCCCAGTGAGGGTCCATGCTAGGGACTGGTTGTCTGCCTGTAGGAAATGTATTATTTTCCTCTGGCATCATTTGGTCATGCACTTGACTAAGGTACCATATGTCCCCAAACTCTTGCGCTGCTGCTAGAGCAGCCTCTCTCTCATTGCTGGTTAGGGTTTGACTAAGCAATAACATGATATCTCTCCAATCTAATTTAAAAGACTGACCCAGGCCCTGCAGAACCTTTATGTACTTATCCAGGTCATCTGAAAAATTTCCTAAGTCTGCCTTGATTTGCTTTAAGTCAGAAAGTGAAAAGGGAGTGTGCACCTTGGTTGGGCCAAATTCTCCTCCTACTGCCTGTAGGGGGCAGAATCGGGGCATCCTAGTAGCCTGAGGTGTGTTGGCCATCTCAGCCTTCTCTGACTCCTTTTAAGGTTATTGGAGCTGAGGAGGCCTGGTCAGCATTGTTGTGGGGAGGAGCCACAGGGAGTTCTAAATGTGGGGGTACTCCTGAGGAGGGGTTAGTAGGGTATGGGGTACAGGCCTTACATAGCTGAGGATTATTCCTTAGAGAAAAGAAAACTTACAGATAGGGGACCTCAAACCATTTACCTTTGCTCTTACAAAACAGGTCTAATTGTAGAATGGTGTCACAATCTATACTTCCCTTAGGAGGCCAGGTTTTTCTACTTGGCAGAGGGTGTCTCGGCCATGCTGTTTGGCAGAGAAAAGTGAGCTGCTTTTTCTTCAAAGATCTTGTGTCAAATTGGACTCAGTTGTCCAGGATGCATTTTAAGGGAGACTTTGCCTTGGGAAGAGTAGCACCCATCTGAAATCAAACCCAGGAATGCCCGCATCCCTGGTTATTCCCTGCAAATGTTAAGCCTGGGGCATCCCCCAGTTACAATGCTAGCCCTGGGGAGTCCCCCGGTTATAGCACCTCGTAATTTCCTTGTGCCCAAGATGCATGATCATCTTTCAGGGCCTTCCATGTGCTGGGTTTAATTACAGTTACCAGGGCCATGGCACACACGCTTACTGTCTACATGTCCCCATTGACCACCATAAGGACATGGGGACTGCTGGGATTCGTGGTTCGTACCAGCACATCCCTGAACTAGGCCAGTGAGGCTTGGGTGATAGGTGTTAATATTCCCTAGCAAGAGTTCAATTAACATAGGCTGGATTATAAAACTGCCCTGGGAGGGTAAACTTTGAGGGGGGGCCTCTGAGCACAACAATCCTAAAGAAGGCTGGATGGCCACATGGCCAAGGCAGAAACGATGCCCTCAGGACCCGGGCCTCCTCCCCCACCCCACTTTCCATTATAGGAAAATGCCCTAGGGTTGTAGGGGCTGTAAATAACTATTTGAGCCTTGGACCCAGTTTAACTATTGTCTTCTAGATGCAGAAGTTCTGCCATATGGAGAGCCGATCCTAGGTAAGGCAAATTGTACATTTTTAATTTGGGCACCATTCAGTTGGATTGGGAAATTTGTGGGTGACAAAAAAACACAATATCTTATAGCCTCCAGCTCCTGGACTCCCCAAATGGCCCCCTATTTAAGCCCCAGTCAAGCCTGACCCTACCGGGGATTTGAACCAGCAACCTTGCAGCTGCTAGACTTATGCCCTAGCCACTGTGCTAGCAGGCTACTCCTGTGCCAGGGGCTGTTGGGTAGAAGTCTGCCTTATGGAAATCTGGATGCAGGAGGTGTAGGTCTGAAAGGAGAAAAACTGCTTGCCGCTGTGAGTCTGTAAAACCAGGCATGTCTTACACAGGTGAAGCTGTTCGCAGCCTCTGCTGTGTGCATGGCTGGGGAAAGCACGCCCCCTCCCGACCCCCGTGGTGCTCCGGTCCACCATGGTGGTCGCTGGGACCACGTGTGTGCATTGGGCCCCTCCCTGTGCTATTGCCTTCTCCCAAAAACGGGTCTTGGGCCACTCTCTTAATGCCCTAGGGTTGTAGGGCCTGTAAATAACTATTTGAGCCTTGGACCCGGTTTAATTATAGTCTTCTAGATGCAGAAGTTCTGCCATATGGAGAGCCGATCCTAGGTAAGACAAATTGTACATTTTTAGATTTGGGCACCATTCAGTTGGATTGGGAAATTTGTGGGTGACAAAAAACCTGGGCTTGGCCAGGTTTCCTTAAGCATTGCCTGAATAAAAATGCCATGCCCAGTGGCATGTGGGGGGAACCCCGCCCGTGCGTGGACACCAGAAAGGAACACTGAACCATCCCCAGGCAGAGAACTGCTAGAATAGTAGGCAATATATACCAGTCATGCACTAGTTAAACCAGTTCCCAAAACACAAGATACATGACCTTGTCCCTATTGCTGACTCACAAAGAGTGCTTTCTAGCTTGTTTTTATTTTAGTAGTGAACAGGCAGTATTTGCCTGTTTAGTTTATCTTTATTATATGAAGAAACACTAAACACCTGCTTATTAAAAATATTCAGTTGTTCACAAAGAATAAATACGTGGGTCAGAGTCTGCTCTGGGCTTTCAGCTGGGAAATGCTGTCAATCCCCTGATTGTCCCACTCTGATTCCCACTTTTGCCCTCTATCTTTATGTCTGTTTCTTAATTAGTTTGGCACTGCCTGGGTTGGGATCTCTATGACTGAGCTGGTCTCAGCAGTTGTTTTTCGACTTTTTAATAATAGCCATTCTGATGGGTGTAAGATGGCATCTCATTGTGGTTTTGATTTGGATTTCTCTGATGATTACTGATATTAAGCACCTTTTCAAATGTTTGTTGGCCACTTGTATGTCTTCTTTTGAAAAGTGTCTGTTCATGTGTCTTTTGCCCACTTTTTAATGGAGTTACTTGTTTTTATTTCTTGAATTGTTTCCTTATAGATTGTTGATACTAGGCCTTTGGTAGATGCATAGTTTGTAAATATTTTCCCCCATTCTGTGGGTTGTCTATTTACTCTGTTTATAGCTTCTTTTGCTGTGCAGAAGTGCTTTAGTTTACTTGGGTCCCACTTGTCAATTTTTGTTTTTTGCAATTACTCACAAACTCTTTCCCAAGGCTGATGTCCAGAATGGTGTTTCCTAGATTTTCTAGGGTTCTTATAGTTTGACATCTTACATTTAAATATTTAATCAATCTTCAGTTAACTTTTGTATATAATAAAATGTAGGGGTCCAGTTTCATTCTTCTGCGTATAGCTATCTATCTATCTCAGCACCATTTACTGAATAGGGAGTCCTTTCCTCATTGCTTATTTTTGTCAAGTTTGTAGGAGATCAAATGGCTGTAGGCATGCAGCTTTATTTCTGGGCTCTCTATTCCGTTCCATTGGTCTATGTGTCTGTTTTTGTATCAGCATTATCCCCTCTTTCATTTCTTATTTTAGTTTTTAATTTTCTCTGTTTTTCTTAGTCTGGCTAAATGTTTGCCAATTTTGTTGATCTTTCAGAGAACCACATTTTGGTTTTGCTGATTTTTTATATTGCTTTTCTATTCTCTATTTTGTTTGTCTCCATTCTTTATTCTTTCCTTCCTTCTGCTAGCTTTGGGCTAGTTTCTTCTTTGCTAGTTTCTAAATGTGTAAAGTTAGATTATTGATTTTTCACATTTATTCTTTTTTCATGTAGGTGTTTATAGGTATAGATTTTCCTCTGAGCATTGTTTTTACTGCATTTCATAGGTTTTGGGAGTTTGTGTCTTCATTTTAATGCATCTGAGTATTTTCTACTTTTCCTGGTGATATCTTCTTCAATCCATTGGTTGTTTAACAGTGTATTATTTATTTCCACATATTTGTGAATTTTCCAGTTTCCCTTCTGCTATTAATGTCTAATTTCATTTCATGATGACTGGAAAAGATATTTTATGTTACTTCTGTCTATTAAAATACATTGAGGCTTGTTTTGTAGCAAGATAATTAGAATGTCCTGGAGAATTTTCCATGTCAACTTGAGAAAAAAAAGTATATTCTGCTATTGGGTAGAATGTTTTATATGTATATTCATTAATTAGATCTAGTTGAATTATAGTATTATTCAAGTACTCTATTTCCTTATTAATCTCTGCCTAGTGGTTCTATCCTTCATTGAAACTGGGGTATTGAAATCTCCAATATTTTTGTAGAACTGTCCATTTCTTCCCTTACTGCTATTAATGTTGCTTCATATATTTTTGGGCTCTTTTGTTAGGTTGTATGTGTTTGTAATTGTTATACTTTCTGATACCACAATTTTTATCAATATATGATGTTCTTTCTTATCTCTTGTAATAATTTTTATCTTCAAGTCACCTTTATGTGATGTTAGCATAACTTACCTTATTTGTCAGCTAGTGTTTTGGCAGTTTCCTTAAATGTCTGGAGCCATAGGGAAAGAGAAAGAAAATTTAAAAATATGCTTCCCATTCTGCTCAAGTCAGCTGTGTTGGTATTCTCCTCTAGTGCTTAGCAAGACCATTTACAACTTTGTGGTAGCCTTCACTTCCTGCTTGTGTGGAACCTGAAGATCATCCAGAGGTGAAGTCTTAGACATTTCTCAGGCCTTTTCTGAGCCTGTGTCTGGCCTCGGGCATGTGTATGACATTCTTCATTACAAGGTAGATGCAAGAGGTTTTAGAAACACTTATTCCTTCCATTATCTCCTTTTCCATCCTCTTACTTTTCACCCTTTCAGTCTGTCTATAATTATTCTATGATACTCCTATCTGCTGTAGCCAGTATTTGTGCCTCTATATGCTTTCAGCAAACACCACTTGGGAAACTGCCCCAGCCCTGGGAATGCGCCAAGTGAGGCAAAACAAAGGCAAACCCTTGTGGCATTCCATCAGGGATTGTCATGCAGATTGAATGAATAACCACAATTCTTTGAGATAAATGTCTGTCCTGCTCCTTCTGGCACTGGCAACCTGTATCAGGAGTGTGGGCTGCTGTCCTTACCATTGTTTCTGATCTGGGAATTGAAGGATATAGGCAGGCAATTCAAAATGCAACAGCACTTTTTAATCTCAAAGCAGTAGCTCCTTTCTTCATGAAGCCTTTCCCTGATTATTGTTTTTGTTGTTTTGTTTGTTTGAATTTCAAAACTTTTAGGTTTGGGGTTCATTGTTATATAGGTAAACGTGTGTCACAGGGGTTTGTTGTGCAGATTATTTTGTCACTCAGGTACTAGGCCTAGTATCCATTTTTTTTTTTTGTTTTGAGGCAAGGTCTCACTCTGTCACCCAGGCTGGAGTGCAGTGGTGCCATTGTGTGGTGTTGGTCATGTCAGTGTCCCTGTTCAGGCACCAGCTGTGACAGGTATCATGTCGGGGTTACCACCTGAGACATTGATCACCACCTGAGACATTGATAACCACCTGCAGAGGTCTGTCCTGCAGAACCTGACTCAGCAACGGATGAATAAATGCATTGACAGACCAAGTACACTGATTTGAGTGGGCTAGGGATGGTCATCAACTGCTCTCAGAGGGTGACTTCAGCTAACCAACCACGACTCCTTGTTTCTCCTCACATTTATTCAGTATAGATTTAATAACAGAGGTTCTAAGTCAACACGCTTGTGGATAATTAACATAGTTAAAAGAGTGGTTTTACGAATTATAAAAGGTTTTGGTTCTGGGGCCCAGAATAAACACCATTAATGGGTAATTCCCCTTCAACCTCCCACCGAGAGAACCATCCAGCACAAAATTTACATGAGTAAACAGTTAGAGACAAAGGAATGTGGGCTAAACAGACTTAACTGGGGAAGCCTTTCTTATCCTAATCTTCACCCTATGACTTAATGTTCTAGCATAAGAACTGGCTGCCTTCAGCCTGTTCCATAAGTTAGGAAAAACCTTTCAGCCTTCCAAAAGGTTAGAGACTATATCTTATAACCTTTCCCTAATATTACCCTTAATATTTTGCCAGCCACCTTGAGTGAATCCCAACACCATCGCAGCTCACTGCAGTCTCAACCTCCCAGGCTCTGGTGATCCTCCCGTCTCAGCCTCCTTAGTAACTGGGACTAAAGGCATGTCATCACGCCCACCTAATTTTTTGAATTTTTTGTAAAGACAGTTTTGCCATGTTGGCCAGGCTAGTCTCAAACTCCTGGCTCAAGGATCTGCCCATTTCAGCCTCTCAAAGTGCTAGGATGACAGGCATGAACCACTGTGCCCTGCTGTTGTAAGTTTTTAGCTAGATCTCAGAGTTCTGTAAAACTTGATTCTGATGATTTTTGCCAGATCATCGGTTGCTTTTGTGGAGCCTTGGAGTCCTAGAGTTCCTTACTGTATTTACCTCGAGCACTTTTTTGATTATAAATACAGGTCTTGCTTGCTTAGCCAAAGGCATTCAGAGAAGCAGATTCTGTAACATGTCTATTTTCCCTGAGAGATTTTTCTTCTTAACGTATTCAAAGTCCTCTTTGAGGTACTGAGTTGAATATAGGCTTTTTAAGAGTCAGAAGGCCTGTCTTGTTACCAACAAGCTCCCTGATGATTGGACAAGGCTCTTATTTTTCTGGACACAGTTGTTCACATCTGTAAGGTGAGCTGTTTGGAGTTAGTAGGATTCATCTGGGCCTGCCATTCTACAATTCTGTCACTGTTATTCACAGGAATGTGGATTTCTTAACTAGTTTAGAGGGTTAAAGGATTGTTCTAAGTTAGATAGGAAAAATCTGAAGGTTTGAAGAAGTTGTGAAAGGTCTGTAAAACAATCTTGTAAAAAATTTCCTATGTGGCTACGTGGTGTTATTTCTGCAGCCTCTGTTCTGTTCCATTGGTCTATATATCTGTTTTGGTACCAGCACCATGCTGTTTTGGTTACTGTAGCCTTGTAGTATAGTTTCAAGTCAGGTAGTGTGATGCCTCCAGCTTTGTTCATTTTGCTTAGGACTGTCTTGGCTATTTGGGCTCTTTTTTGGTTCCATATGAAGTTTAAAGCAGTTTTTTTCTAGTTCTGTGAAGAAAGTCAATGGTAGCTTGATGGAAATAACATTGAATCTATAAATTACTTTGGGCAGTATGGCCATTTTTACGATATTGATTCTTCCTATCCATGAGCATGGAATGTTTTTCCATTTGTTTGTGTCCTCTCTTATTTCCTTGAGCAGTGGTTTGTGGTTCTCCTTGAAGAAGTTCTTCATGTCTCTTGTAAGTTGTATTGCTAGGTATTTTAATTCTTTAGTTCCTAGGTAGTAGTCGTGAATGGGAGTTCACTCATGATTTGGCTCTCTATTATTGATGTATAGGAATACTTGTGATTTTTGCACATTGGTTTTGTATCCTGAGACTTTGTTGAAGTTGCTTGTCAGCTTAAGGAGTTTTTGGGCTGAGATGATGGGGTTTTCTAAATATGCAATCATGTCATCTGCAAACAAAGACAACTTGGCTTCCTCTCTTCCTATTTGAATACGCTTTCTTTCTTCATCTTGCCTGATTGCCCTGGCCAGAACTTCCAATACTATGTTGAATAGGAGTGGTGAGAGAGGGCATCCTTGTCTTGTGCTGGTTTTCAAAGGGAATGCTACCAGCTTTTGCCCATTCAGTATGATATTGGCTATGGGTTTGTCATAAATAGCTTGTATTATTTTGAGATATGTTCCATCAATACCTAGTTTATTGAGTGTTTTTAGCATGAAGGGTGTTGAATTTTATCAAAGGCCTTTTCGGCATCTATTGAGATAATCATGTGGTTTGTGTCATGGGTTCTGTTTATGTGATGAATTACATTTATTGATTTGTGTATGTTGAAGTAGCCCTGCATCCCCGGGATGAAGCTGACTTGATTGTGGTAGGTAAGCTTTTTGATGTGCTGCTGGATTCAACAAAATAAGCAATGGGGAAAGGATTCACACTGGCTCTCTAAAAATGATAATTGGTCACAGCTGGCACCAAGAGGCAGATTCCCAGTAGATAAAAACACCTGAAATTGGTAATCCGCAGCTTTCAGGAGTTTGGTGACTGAGCTCGAGGATACACATTAAGGGACAGAATGGTGGAGTATGACCTTCCAAGGGCATTCCACCAGAAAAGGAAAGAATGCCTCAGGTGAGCATGGGTACAACTCCAGTAATCACACTGCTCATGCTCACCTTTCAAGTGTTAGCAGGCCACTTTGCATGCGGTGACCCACCCCAAGGAAACAATCACGGGAAAAGGGACGCAAGATCTTGGAAGTATGCCAGCATATAAAACCCTAAATCAAAAGGTCAGTTGCCACACTTTACCTCCAAAGTGCCTGCTTAGTTCTCTTCCAAGTGTACTTTTCTTTCTTTCCTGCTCTGAAGCTTTTTAATAAACTCCCACTCCCACTGTGAAATTTGCCTTGGTCTCTTTTTCTGCTTTATGCTTCTCAGTCAAAATCTTTCTTCTAAGGAAACTAGAATTAAGGTTGCTGCAGAACCGTACAGATTTGCCACCAGTAACCTGGATATTTGCCACTGCTAACAAGCCAAAACAAGTTCTTTCATTCCGTAACACTTAAAATTAAGGAATTTATCCTTAAGGTAATTAATTTTGCAATTCATTATAGTAAAAGTTTCTCAAGAAGCTGACAATACCAATCTACAAAATGGAACAATTTCTTTACATTATACCATCTGGTTTTAATAGTTACTTGGTTTTACCCTTACCCCACATGGACTATCTACATGGTAACTACAGGTCTCAGAAGTAAATTTTGTTGCCCTGGCTTAATTTTTCTTTTTAACCATTTAGTTTTATCTGTGTAATTTTTCCTTCATTTTAAAGCTACTCGTACATAGTTTCTTTGTTTTTAAGAGCAGGGGTGAACGTTTATTTAAAAAGGCTTTAGAACAGGAAAGAAAGGAAAGTATGCTTGGAACAGACCCAAGCAGGCGACTTGAAGGACAAGTGCCTTAAATACTTTCTTAAGCAGAAAAAACTACATTTTTAAGCAAAATTGACATCATTGTTTTTTATAAACTTCATCCAAGACACATTTTGTGTTTTTCTATTTTAATTGAGTAGCCCAAATTCTCAGTGAAAAAAAAAATCCTGAGATTATTTAACATGACTGTAATATTTTAAACTACTGGAGAGTTTTGCAATTAAATTTACCAAGTTAATTTTACTAAAGATTATCAAGATTATGTGAATTAAAAAGTATCTGAGCTAGCTTCTACCAGTCTGATAAGCATTTACTATTTTTTTTAGAAAGTCAGTTGATTAGCTCTTTCATGGCTTCATAGTGAAATATCACTTCCACATGACACATACAGATATAACAGGCATGCAGAGTAAAAAGGCAGATCTAAAATATTTTTGATTAGCTTGTTTTCAGAACAAAATTACCTCCCTTACTTTAGATAATTAATAAAAAGTTACAGGCACCAACAAAAGGTGAAGGAGAGTTATCATCCAAGGCCTTTTCAAAAAAAAGAGCTGAAATTCTGAGATTACAATCTGAAGAATTTCAAGGGGACAGATTATGGAATTTAAAAATTAGGCTGGGCCAGGCTCACACCTGTAATCCCAGGAATTTGGGAGGCTAAAGTGGGTAGATCACTTGAGTTCAAGAGTTGGAGACCAGTCTGGCCAACATGGTGAAGCCCCATCTCTACTAAAAATATAAAAATTAGCCAGGTGTGGTAGTGGGCACCTGTAATCTCAGTTACTCAGGAGGCTGAGGCAGGATAATAGCTTGAATCTCAGATGCAGAGGTTGGAGTGAACTGAGATCATGCCACTGTACATCAGCCTGGGTGACAGAGCAATACTCTGTGTCAAAAAATAATTAAAATTAAAAACTTCTTCCATTATGAATAAGTCAATATTTTAAATAAAATCTTGTTTTAACCAGTTTTTGTATTACTATATTTTTTATGTCAAAGTTCAATTTTAGAAAATAATTTCCTTTCATTAAAGCCAATTAATCACATAACTTTATTTTCAATTTTTTTTTATTATTGTACTTTAAGTTCTGGAGTGCATTTGCAGAACGTGCATGTTTGTTACATAGGTATACATGTGCCATGGTGGTTTGCTGCATCCATCTCCCCATCATCCACATTAGGTATTTTTCCTAATGGTATCCCTCCCCTCGCCCCTCACCCCCCAACAGGCCTGGATGTGTGATGTTCACCTCCCTGTGTCCATGTGTTCTCACTGCACAACTCCCACTTATGAGTGAGAACATGCAGTGTTTGGTTTTCTGTATAATCCAGTCATTTTATTTTAGGACAAAAATTTACCATGCAAGATTATTTCTCATGTAAAATTACTTTCCTTTTTACCTTACTTACCAAAAAATACCTCTTTATATATATAACTTTTTACATCTCTTATTTTCTGGTTCCTTTTACCTTGCTTTATACATAACCTTTAAATATGATTTGAATTAGACAAAAATATTTACCTTTTAATAAGAACACATTAAAAGGTTTTCCCATAATTTTTAAATTGGAAATTACCCAGATACTTAATAAATATTAATATGACATTTGATTCTAAATTATATGACAAGTTTGTTTATAAGCATTTGTTCCATTACATTTACCTGATTGGTAGTTTATCTAGATTATTTATGAAAACTGTGATAGTCATCACTTACAGTTAATTTCCTGTTAACCATTTTTATAATCTATGAATTTCAGGTGTTAAGTAAGAAAACTTATGGTTAAATATAAGGGTATTTCTACCAATAACTCAGGATTTAGCTGTTTTTATTAAAAGAATAATAAAAGTTTTCTGTATCAAAATACCTAGGAATACAACTAACAAGGATGTGAAGGACCTATAAAAATATTAATTAATTAAAAAAAGTTTTCTTTATCAAAAACTACACAAACAAAGATCATTCTGTTTTGTGTTGAGTTTATAGTTTTATAAATGTTATGGCAAGTTTTGACACTGAAGAGGAAGACCCAGGCTTCTCAGATCAACTTCCCCTTTGACTATCATGCTGCATTTCAACAGAAGAAAAGGTTGACCGACTGGCGCCTCCGGTTTTACCTTCCTATAGGTGACAGGCTAGGCCTTGGGGAAACTCCAGAAGGCACTATTTTTACTTAAAACAAGATCAAACCAGAAACCTTTTCACATGTGAGTCCTAAAACTGTAAACTGGAACCCTTTCATATGTGATTCCTGAAACTGTAAACAGAGACCTTTTCATATGTGATTCCTGAAACTGTAAACCAAAACCTTTTCACATGTGAGTCCTAAAACTATGAACCTAAGATTCTTTCACCTGTAATATCTAAAGTATAAGCCTATATAAAGGCTGAACCTCCCTTTGTTGGACGAGCTGGGCTTTGGACAAATTATGCCCAGGCTTCCGGCCGAATAATAAGCTCTTTC
>CAUYLG010010231.1:0-29123 GCA_963573385.1 Cacajao melanocephalus | reverse complement strand
GGTTGGCTCCATTTCTTTGCTATTGTAAACAGTGCCTCAGTGAACATACGTGTGCATGTGTCTTTATAATAGAACAATTTATAATCCTTTGGGTATATACCCAGTAATGGGATTGCTGGGTCAAATGGAATTTCTATTTCTAGGTCCTTGAGGAATCGCCACACTGTCTTCTACCATGGTTGAACTAATTTACACTCCCACCAACAGTATAAAAGTGTTCCTATTTCTCCACATCCTCTCCAGCATCTGTTGTCTCCAGATGTTTTAATGATCACCATTCTAACTGGTATGTGATAGTATCTCAATGTGGTTTAGATTTGCATTTCTCTAATGACCAATGATGAGCATTTTTCATGTTTGTTGGCCTCATAAATGTCTTCTTTTGTAAAGTGTCTGTTCGTATCCTTTGCCCACTTTTGAATGGGTTTGTTTTTTTCTTGTAGATCTGTGTTAGTTCTTTGTAGATTCTGGATATTAGCCCTTTGTCAGATGGGTAGATTGCAAAAATTTTTTCCCATTCTGCTGATACTGGTTCACTCTAATGACTGTTTCTTTTGCTGTGCAGAAGCTCTGGAGTTTAATTAGGTCCCATTTGTCTATTTTGGCTTTTGTTGCCAATGCTTTTGGTGTTTTAGTTATGAAGTCCTTGCCTGTGCCTATGTCCTTAATGGTTTTGCCTAGGTTTTCCATCTAAATTTATTTACCCCGTAGAATACTATGCAGCCATATAAAAGAACAAGATCATCTTTTTGTGGGAACATGGATGGATCTGGAGGCCATTGTTCTTAGCAAAGTAACAGAGGAACAGAAAACCAAATAACACATGTTCTCATTTACAAGTAGGAGCTAAATGATGAGAACTCATGGACACAAAAAGGGGAACAAGAGACACTGGGCTTACTTGAGGACAGAGAGGGGAGGAGAAAGAGGAGCAGAAATAACAACTATTGGGTGGTAGGCTTAGTGCCCAGATGATGAAATAATCTGCACAGCAAACCCCTATGACATGAGTTTACCTATATAACTAATCTGCACATGTACTTTTGAAGCTAAAGTTAAAGTTTTACAAAATTATTTAAACTTGTTTAATGACTTAATATTTGTTCTTTTCTGAAGAGTATTTTATATACATTGAAAATAATGTATATTTTGCTCTTGTTGTGTGGTGAGTTCTATATTTTAGGTCTCATTTCTTAGTAGATTCTTTCTTTTTGTTGTTGCTATTTTTTAATGTAGCTGGTATAGTCATTAGTGAAAGTGACATACTGAAATCTCCAAATTTAGCCAGATTAGTCTCTGTTTTTGCACAATGTATTTTGAGGCCCTGTGGTTAGGTGTATATACATTTGACGTTGTTATATCTGCGTGATAGATTAAGCTTTGTATCATTATGAAATGTTTTTCTCTCACTCTAGGAATATTTTTTACCTTACAGTTTCATTTATATGGTATTAGTATAGTTACTTCAGCTCTCTTGGTCACAATTTGTATGGCATATATTTTTAAATTTTATTACTTTCAAGCTATTTGTGTCTTTGAATCTGAAGTCAGTGTGTTGTAGATAATATATAGTTGAGTCACTTTAAAAAGTTGATTCTGAAGCTATCTGACTTTTATTGGGAGAGTTAAATATTATTTATACTTAATTTCATTACTGATAATGTATAACTGATATGTGACATTTTGCTATTTATTTTCCACCTCTTACATTTTTCTCCCTAAGATATCCATTATTTCCTTATTCTATGTTAAATAAACATTTTCTACTATGCTATTTTAATCATTTTCATATATTTTATAATTCCCTGACATATGCATATATACATACACATATCAGGGAATTATAAAATGTATGTACATATACATACACATATATGTGTTTATGTATATATACATCACATATCAGGGAATTACAAAATATATGAAAATATATGTATGTATACATATATTTATATATTTTTTATGTGTGCCTGTATACAGATACATACATATACATGTATTTGACTGTATGATCATATGAATTCCTTATTTAAAGCAGTTTTAGGTTCACAGCAAAATTGAGAGGAAGGTACAAATATTTGCCATATGCTCTCTGCCCACACACATGCACAGAATACCCCATTATCAACATCCCTCACCAGAGTGTTACATTTGTTATGATGAATGAACTTACCCAGACACATCACTATTATCTAAAGTCCATAGTTTATATCAGAGTTTGCTCCCGGTGTTGTGCATTCTATGGATTTAAACTAATGTGTAATAACATGTTCACCATTACAATGTCACACAGAATACTTTCACTGCCCTGAAAACCCTCTGTGCTCGACCTTCTCATCCTTCCCTCTTCCATGCCCCTAGGAAATTACTGACCTTTTTCTGCCTTTTCAAATCTGCTTTTCAGCTCCTTTAACTCATTTCTGTTTTAGTTATTGTACTTTTTAAAACTAGAATTTCTGTTTCCTTTATATAATTTCTATATCTTAATTGATAGATATTTTGTGAGACATTCTCATATGTTTTTTTTTTCTTAGATTTAGTTTTCTTTAGGTCATTAAATATATGTAACATAAATGATTTTAGATCTTTGTCTAGGAAGTGCAATTTCTGGGCTTCCTTAGGGCCAGTTGGCAACAATTGTTTTCCCTAATGTATGAGTCTCACTGTTTTTCCTTTACATCTGTAGTGTGTAAAGAGACATATAAATATGTAATGGCAGCAAGAACATGGTTATGAATGCCAAGATTATCAGAAATGATTATGGAATGTGGAGCATATTTTTAATTGACTAGGTACTTGGTTTAAAGGAGAATATACAAACATTTAACTTCTGTTAGCAACATGCAAATGTCAGTATTCTGATTTTTAAGGTTATATTTGGTAGTATAAAATAAGGTCATTGCTTGTATTAAATATACAGGAATGTATGCAAGGGTAATGAAAATATGGTTTCTATCTCATTCAAAACTGGGTCAGAAAAATAAGTATCTTGTACCATATCATCAACTTTTCTGTAAGTGTGTGATCATTTCAATATCTAAAAATAATGAATTGTTAGGCTAAATAAATTTTTTGAAGTAGAAAATGAATTTTTCAAATGAAGAAATAAATAGATCATGAATATAACCAAAAGAAAAGAGTAAAAAAATAATAAACCAAGAAAATGTAACTGAGTAAGGTTGATATAAAAATGCTTATATAATTAAAAGAAAACTTAACATGGAAAGCAACCAAAAGAAAATACAGTTTAAATCCTGATTAGGAGTTCCCATGAAGCAGACAGGCAGGCAATATTTGAAACTTTTTGACCTAATGATTTGGTCTAAAGAATGTAACAAAAAAATGGTAGAGTCAAGAAAAACATAAAAATTCACAATTACATTGAAAATCATTAAATATTTGACAGGTAGGGTAAGAAAACCGGAACATTAAGCAAGGATGTAAACGGTTTAGTTGTATAAAAAGTTGTAAAGTGATAGAAATAGAAATATGCACTCATGAAAAGAACCCTTGATTGATTTTAGCATGTATGTAACCCAAAATTCACTGTATAGTAGAACACAGAAAATTTTTATTGCAATGAATTAAAATTAAATTCACCATATTCTCTAGGAGATTAAAGATAATAACGAGAGAACTACTATAAATAAATAGGAAAAGCATAATATAGTGTTGTGTATTATTAAGCATTAAATAAACTGAAAAATGTAAGAGATTGCGACAGCATACTGGTGCTTATACCAAGGGATGAGTGTGCTCATTTTTTATTAAGCTGTGGGAAATGGACTCTAGGAGATGATACTTGAGGCAATACTTGAACACTGAATAAAGCCATCTATGGAACCAAAGAGCTTTCTTGGCAAAGGGAATATGAGTGCAATGATGAGAACAAACATAATTCCTGGGAGGGTAAACTGGGAATAAAAAACTCAGAGCTTACAGAAATAGGCCAGATAAGGTAAAACACTGATGTTAGGAATGAGAATATGCTCTACATACCATGGAAAGTCAGTGGCATGCTTTAAGGAGTGGGAAGGGGTTATATTTACATAGGGGTGTGTGTGTGTGTGTGTATGTGTCTAATGCAATTCTTTTTTTAAAAATTACATATATCGATTGTATTGAGAATGGATTGTAGGAGATTAGGAGTCTAAACAAAGTGATCACATTTGCAACTGCCTTGTAAATACAAATTCAATGTGTCCCATATCTCGTTTTGAATCTTCTTCTACTTTGTAACTTTGTAAGCTTTTCTTAAGTTTTTAGAAGTTTTTTCCCTTTATCTGTAAAATATGATTGGCTATTAATCTATTTATCCAGGAAGTTTACATAAAGCAAATTGAGTGAAGTTCTAGACATTTTAAACACAGACAACAATGTTAGCAAATGTGCCTAAAAATATATCAGGCATGTCACAGATACATATCATTTTTTTGTCACAGTGTCCTGTCAGACTCTATTTTTCATTTGCTTTATGTATAGATCATAACATGAAGCACAGAGATAAAGTAAGACATGAATTTCACCACCTCATCCCTTATCACAGCCACCAATTAATAAAAGACACACACACACATATGCATATACACTTAGTGCTTCAGCATATGTGCACTGGATGGCCACTCTCTCACGTCTGCAGTTAGGAGTTAGGCCAAGTTGCAACTCTGTCTGCAATGCTCCCCTCCCATGCTGCTCATGCCCCTTCATCTAACTCAGTCATGCTCATAAACCAAGACTGAGTGTAGATGATTGTCTTTACTAGGTATACCTCTCCTTGTCTACACCCATAGAAACTATCACATTATGATTTTCTTTTTCATTGTGGGTAGAATCTCTCTCTCATTTACCATTTTATCTTCAGTTCTAGTTCAATGTGGACCATAGAATGGCTAGTGAAAGTCTATTTGGGAAATAATGGACAAATTCATAAATGAATATATGACTGAAATTGAATTTTGATTCTCTTTAAAGGCCAGGGATCCAGAATTTAAATCAAGCAACACACACACACACACAGTCACACACACACATATGTGCACAAAAACACACACTTTTACCACTTATGCCAATTTCACAGTATTTTAAAATTTAAGATTTCAAGGTGAAATCTTAAGATCAGGATCCTACTGTGTTTAAAATCACTCTGTTGTTGCCATTTCTTTTTAATTTTTTCAACCTTTATTTTAGATTCAGGGGATTTATGTGCAGGTTTGTTACGTGGGTATATCGTGTGACACTGATGTTTGGGGTACAAATGATCTCATCTCCCAAGTAGTGAGCAGAGTACCCAATAGGCAGTTTTCAGCCTTTATCCTCTTCCTATTCTCTCCACACTAACAGATTCCTTTGTGTGTTGTTTCTATGTCCACCTGTATCCAGTGCCTAGCTCTTGCTGATAAGTAGGAGCATGTGATATTTTGATTTTCTATTCCTGTGTTAATATGCTACAGATAATGACCTTCAACTCCAACCATATTGCTCCAAAGGTCATAATTTTATTCTTTTTTATGGCTGTGTAATATTCCATGGTACATATGTATCACATTTTCTTTATCCCATTTACCACTGATGGGCATCTAGGTTGATTCTATGTCTTTGCTATTGTGAATAATGCTGTGATGAACCTACAAGTTTATGTGTCTTTTATGTAAAATATTTATTCTTCTTTAGGTATGTACTCAACACTTGTAATGGGATTGCTGGGTTGGTAGTTCTGCTTTACACTCTTTGAGAAATTCCAAACTGCTTTCCACAGTGGCTGAACTAATTTTATATTCCCGCCAACAATATTCATTACATTTTCTCGACCTCACTAGCATCTGTTATTTTTTGACTTTTTAGTAGGCATTCTGACTGGTGTGAGGATGGTAACTCATTGTAGTTTCAACTTGCATTTCTCTGATGATTAGTGGTGTTGAACATTTTTTCCTGTTTCTCGGCACCTTGTATGTCTTTTATTGAGAAGTGTCTGTTCATGTCTTTCGCCATGTGTTAATGGGGTTATTTGTTTTTTGCTTGTTGAGTTGTTAATGTTCTTCATACATTGAGATACGAGACTTTATTCAGATGTATATTTTGTGAATATTTTCTCCTATTCTGTAGGTGGTTCATGTAATCCATTAATTTGCTTTTTGTTTTGTTTCTTTTGCTGTGCAAAAACTCTTTAATTAGGCTCCACTTGTCAATTTTAACATTTTTTTTACAATTGCTTTTGAGGATTTACTCATAAATTATTTCCCCAGGTTAATGTTCAGAATGATATTTCCTAGGTGTTCAGCAAACCTAGAATAACTAGAAAAACAAGAACAAACTAACTCCAAAGCTAGTAAAAGAAAATGAATAACTAAAATTAGAGAATTGAATGAATTTGGGACACCCAAATCCATACAGAGAATCAAATAAACTAAAACTTGTTTTTTTGAAAGGATAAACAAAATCAATAGACTTCTAACCAGTTTAACAGAAAAAGAGAAGATCAAATAAACGCAATCAAAAAACAACAAGGTTATATTACAAATGATCCCACAGAAATACAAAAGACAGTCAGAGACTGTTATAAATACCTCCCTATACCCACACTAGAAAATCGAGAGAAAATGAATACATTCCTGGAATCACACAACCTCCCAAGATAAAATCAGGAAGAAATTGAAAACCTGAACAGACTAATATTGAGTTCCAAACTAGAATCAGTAATTTAAAAAAAAAACAAAAAAACTCTAGACTAGATTGATTCATAGCTGAATTCTACCAGATGTACAAAGAAATCGTGGTACCAATTCTAGTGAAACTATTCCAAAATATCAAGTAGGAAAGATGCCTCCCTAACTCATTCTAAAAGTACAATATCGCCCTGTTACTGAAACTTGGCAATGATATGACAAAAAAAAAAGAAAACTACAGGCCAATATCCCTGGTGAACTTAGATGTAAACAGCTTCAACAAAATACTAGCAAAGCGAATCTAATAGCACATCATAAAGTTAATTCACCATGATCAAGTAGACTCCATTCCCAGGATGCAAGATTGATTCAATAGTCACATGTCAGTAATTGGGATTCACCACATAAACAGAATTTAAAACAAAAAACTTATGATTATCTCAATAGACATGGAAAAACTTATGATAAAATTCGACATTCCTCTATGACACCCCGAAATAATAAGAGCCATTTATTGTGTTCATTTCTATGTTTGTAAAAATAGAAACATCCTTCACAATAAGAATTCAAACAGTGAATGATGCTTTTTTTACCCTAATAAATATCTAACCTAAACACATACACACACTCACACACACACTTGCTCACTTATTAAAGTCTTCAGTGTTTTATATTGTATAGTGATTCAACATATTTATCCAAGATCCTTAATGAAAATACTTTCTGTCTCCTGGTCAACCAGAAAATAAAGAAATCTAGCACCTCATTATGACAGGTGATTTGAAACTAGGGTCACAGATGGAGATTTTAGCTCATAAGGATGAACACAATACAGGTGTGGCTGACTTGAGTGTCCCATTTCTGTGGTCATCCTGGGTTTGAATTTCATACTATTCTTTTAAAATTTTTTTTTATAGCTATGATCACAATGACTCTTTGGCTTGTTTCAATGTGATAGCTATTTGTGGATTGGATGGGATGCTTTCTTCCTGAGATTAAATTTAATTTCCAGTGTGATGACCTCTTTGTACATATTGTACACCAGTTCATTTTCTTAAGCATGTAAGACAGTAACTCTTTGACTACAATTGCATACTTTGATTTTTTGGACTGTTTTGCCTTTACGTAGAATATGTAAGGGGTATAAGAAGAGAGAGGTAAAACCAAAAAATGATACTATAGATACTATATTCATTTTTTTCTCCTATGTATCCAATATTTACATACAGTCTTTGCTCATTCTCTCTCCTCCATTCAGTAATTCTTCCTCATTCACTATTAATTTTGAAACAAGTTTTAATTAACAGCTAATGATAAAAATTTACAATTTAAATTAAAATATTTTTATTAGACATGATATTTATCACCTATCATCCATTTCAAAGTGTTTGAGGTGGCGTTTTAAATGCATAGATGCTGTTTATTGCTTTTGGCTTTGCAATTTCAAAAGTACATAATACAAAATTGTAAGAATACAGAGGCTCTATTTTTTCCCCAGTGTGCCACCTTTTAGCCTTATTGTCAATGTCTGAGGATTTGTCAGCTTAGCATATTTATAATTGAAAGGGCATATTGTCTTTTGCACTTCCTCAAATGTGCCATTTCCTAAATTGGTTCTCCACCTATCTCTTTCACTTTTTCTCCCCTTCAGTTTATTACTCTTTCTCTTCCTTCCTCTTTTTTTCTCTTTCTCCTTCTCTCTCACTAATAGTATAGTAAGCATAAGGGTGATGGTTCATTTTACCCATCAAATTGGGTTACAGAAGGCCCAGATAGTTAATCAAACATTATTTCTGGGGGTGTCTGTGAGGGTGTTTTCAGAAGGGGTTAGCATTTGAATTAGTAGGCTAAATTTAAAAAAAGAGAGAGAGATTTCTTCTCACCAGTGTGAATGCGAATTATCCAATCCATAGAAGGCTCAAATTCAATAAAAAAGTGGAAAAAGGAAACATTTCTCACCTCCTCCACATCGGTTCTAAGCCTTTAGCCTTGGACTAACTCTTCTGGTTATTGGACCTTTAGGCTCGAGCAGAATTCAACCAGAGGATTTTCTGGATTTCCAGCTTTCAAATTGCACATCATGTGACTTCTCAGTCTCCATAATTGTGTGAACTATTACCATAATAAATTTCTTCTTACATGTGTATGTGTTTTATATACAAGATATATATGAATATATATACATATACCTATACATATATATATATGTGCATATATACATATACACACACATACATACATACATACATGTATATCCAATTGTTTCTGTTTCTCTGGGGGAATCTTGACTAATGCATTAAGTGAAGAAGAATTTTTATACAGAATCTGATTTCCCATGTCCATGAATGAGGGCCTCACTACTAATTTTAGTAGCCAATTTAATTTTTGGACAGCACTGAATATAAATTTAAAACACATTCTATTTACATCATGCTATTTAGAGGAGATATAAGCTCAGAATTGCTCCATAGATTTAAGAAATATGAAATGTTAGAAAGTAATAACACTCAACAAGTTGATGACTCTTTAATCTTTCCAACTAAAAATCAAGAAGTTTGACATTTCTTCTTTTACATGTAAGCATTTTGCCTTCCTTAATAGTTAAACAACCAGAATCCATTATTCTAACCAATTACTGAATCTGTTATTTCTTTTGTCCTGCTTAAAACATAAAGGCAAGCAAATACTATTTCACATGTGGCTTCTCTTTGTATGCTTTCTTTTTTTATTATTATACTTTAAGTTCTGGGATAGCTGTGCAGAACATACAGGTTTTTTACATAGGTATACACTTGCCATGGTGGTTTGCTGCACTCATCAACCCGTCATCTTCTTAACAGCTATAAATCTGTCTTTGAAATATACTGCTAGCTGAGTAGAAATGTATAATTTAGGTCGCATAATTTGATAATAAAAATAAAAGGTCCATTTGTTGATGTGCTGTCATTGTTGCTGGGGTCCATTTTCCAGCAATGGCTGCAAATTTTTGAGGTTGAATGATCTACATCTACTTTTCTTTTATGTAAATCCAGGAAAGAAAAAAAGTCTTCTCACATTTCTCACATATTTAGCATAATCTTTCTGGTTCTACATTCTCGATACAGAATATCTTTCCTCTGAAATATTATAATAAATTGTTCAACTCTATTTAGTTTGTAATATACCATGTAGGCTTTCCTCTTTGCATCAGTCAGACGGTGAACATATCTTTCTGCAATGTTAGTTGCTGCCCTTGCAAGTCCATTCATCTCCCTTCATTTATTCGTCTGATTCAGCCTTGCCCAGCTCTGAGTGAATATTGAAGCCTGATAGTATACCTATGTGCTCAGAGACACCAGCGCAGTCGTAGTAGGGTCAAGATTTCTTATGAGTGGAGTTAAAGGCAACACCTTTGTGTAAGTGACTGAGTCCGGGTTAAGGGTGTTAGGGAGACTTGTACTGAAACTGTGCTTAAGTGAAGATGGTATTTTTACTTATATTACTATTTAGATGTAGATAAAGAATCCTAATTTTATTCCATTTTTATGTAAAATTGAAAAAACATCAATTTTGAATAAGGATACTGTATTAGGGTTCTTTAGAGAGACAGAACTAATGAAATCTTTATATATACCTATATATATGCACATATATATATATATACACATATGAAGAGGAGTTTATTAAATATTAACTTATACTATCACAATGTCCCACCATAGGTCCTCTGCAGGCTGAAGAGCAAAGAGAGCCAGTCCGGTTTCCAAACTTACTACTTGGAGTCCAATATTCGAGGGCAGGAAGCATCCAGAACAGGACAAAGATGTAGGCTGGGAGGCTAGGCCAGTCTCTGTTTTCACATTTTTCTGCCTGCTTATCTTCTAGCTGTGCTGGCAGCTGATTAGATTGTGCCCACTGGTTTAAGGCTGGATCTCCCTTTTCCAGGCCACTGACTCAAATGTTAATCTCCTTTGGCAACACCCTCACAGACACACCCAGGAACAATACTTTGTATCTTTCAATCCAATCAAATTGACACTCAGTATTAACCATCAAAGGCACTAAGCTTTGCTTGTTAGTAGTTAGAGAGGAGATCAAAAGAATCTGAGACCACCATTTGCTATTGTTCCTGCCCGAAACTGATATCTCGAATGTATTATGCTCTTCTCTCAGTGCCCACCTTATATATCAATCATAATATTTTATCTTGTTCCTATATGGCTGACTCTGTCTGTCATGAAGTAATGCCATTTAGATCTCTTTCGATAAATATCTTCCCATTTTGTCTTCTGTCCAAGATAGCATAACAGGAAACAGATTTATCTTCCCATCGGAAAAAAAAAAAAACTTTTAAAAAACAACTTTAAAAATGACTTTAAAAATATTTGGCATCAGTCAATAAGGAGAGTAATCTCTTTAGGATGGGGAAACAAATGAGGCAAACAGTATCATTGCCTCAGCTAACTGCCTGAAGTGTTTCCAGACCACAGAACAGGTAAGCGGGACCCAGAAAGACCCTAGTAGTTCATTGTTTGAGGAAATGGCACAGAGTATCACAGATGAGAGGAGACAGCTAAACAGAGAGAGGGACAGAATTATAGATACCTGTAGACAGTCTTCTTTGAGTCTTCAGCTGAAGACTGACAGGCCTATGGATGTAAGTAAAATATCAGGGAACAGTGAAAAAAAAAACACCTAAAGAACTAAGGGAACAATTCTTAGGCTTAAATGGGCCTGGGGATGGTTTCTGTTCCATAGTGGAGTTTACCTCATTTATGGCAACAAACAAGTCCTAGACTCGCTGATGCTTTTGTCTTACTTAACAAAGCTTGAAAAAATCAAAAGGATACAAATAATTACAAGTAAATTAGCTGAGATCTAGAACAAAGTTCAAGGATATGTATACGTATACAAAAATAGCCAGCATGCAAAAGGATAAAAATCATACATGGTATTTAATAAAAACTGTTATTCATAAAAAGAAGCTGGAAAATGTGAGGCATAATGAATAGACATATCAATCGCAATCAATCCAGAAATGGCACAATTGATAGAATTAGTGGACAAAGACATTCAAAGAGTTATTATAAATGTATTTGACATGTTCAAGAACGTAGACAAAAGACTGACCATGTTAAATGAAAACATGAAAAATACATTAAATGCATAAATCAGATCAATTGGAGATGGAAAAAAACATAATTTCGCAGTTGAAAATACACTGGATGGGATTAACGGAAGATTAAACATCATGGATATTGCAAAAATGAATATTAATGCATTTGGAGACCTATTAGAAGGCAGAAAAACACCCACAAAGAAACAAAAAACAGATGTAATGAACAGCAAAGTAGTGAACTTAAATCCCACTGTAGTAGCCAGCCTCTAAGATATTCCTCAATGATCTCTGTATTTCTGATATTCATATCCTTATGTAATTATCTCCTCTTAATTGTGGGTTGGACTTATTTACTCACTACTTGTTGGTAATTTAAGGAAGAAGAGACAGTATGTAACTTACACACTGACTTATTAAAGACCTCTCCTGTCTCCTTCCTTCCATCATCTCTCTCTCTCTCGCTCATCACTCATTGTAGATAAAGCCAGCTCATGAAGAACATTAAGGAGAGACCCATTTACATAGCATCCTTCAAAAGCCTTATGAGTGATCTTGGAAGCAATGTTTGTAGCCTTGGTCAAATCTGCTATGACTGTAGCCCCAGCTGACAGCTTAAATGACACATCATGGGAGACTCGGAGCTGGAAGCACCCAGCTATACTCCTCCCAGGTTACTGAACCTCAGAAAAAGTGTGAGGTCATAAAAGTTTGTTGATTTAAGCTGGTTAGTTTGGGATATTTTGTTATATAGCAATAATACATCAACTGTGCAAAATCACATTAATTACAAATGTTCCAGAACCACAATAAAAAGTGGAGACTGTCACACTGTATAAAAAAGAGAAATCAACTATATACAGTATACATTTTCATTATACTACAACAGATTCATTTAATATATGAAGACATGTAAATTTAAAGAAAATTATGTAAAAAGTTATACTATGCTAACATTAAACAAAAGAAATTTGGAATAGCTATATAAATAACAGGTAGTGTATGTTTCAGACTCAGTAATAAAGTGAGGCATAAAAATCATAAATGATTTATGTACCTAATAAACAGATTTAAAATACATTAAACAATAAGTCATAGACTTGCAAGGTAAACTAAAATAATGCTTAAGAATAGTTGATTATTTTAATGCCTCTCAATGACTGAAGTTACACTAGACAAAAAAAGCAGTAATGCTATACTAAAAACAAACAACAATATCAACCAATATAATCTACTTAATATTTAAATTGACAGAAGCATATGCTTTCTTTTCAAGTGCACAGGAAGCATTTGCCAGAATAGACTATATACAGAGCCATAAACAAATATTGACAAATTTTAGGTAATTGAGATCATATGAGCTGCATTCTTTGACAACAATAAAATAAAACTTTCTTGAAAAACAGAAACCATCAAAGCTAATTTAAGATAAAAATAGATAATCTGAATAGGCCTACATCTAATAAATGTATTTAATTTTCAATTACACTTTTTCATAAAGAAAATTTCAAACCAAGAGGATTTCTTTGGTAAATTCTACCTTTTAATGAAGATTAAACATATCAAAATTATAAAAATTCTATGCAAATATTTTCTTAAAATGAAAGATGAATTAACAGACAAATATGTTGTAATATACAATATCCCCCATGAAATAGATGCAAAGAATTTTATTTATTAAGCCTCTTTTCCCATTTACAGAAAAAAAGCACAGCTTGCTTCTAGCTCTTCTTTAATTTTACATAAACACACTCTGAGGCTAGAGCAAATCTGACTGATTGTCAATGTGAAAATAAAATATAAAAATGTTCTTGGAATTATTTCTAAACAGAACTACTATCAGAATCATCTGAATCATCAGAATCATCTCTTTTGGAAAAATCAGATTTAACAAATTAATCTTCAGCCAACCACTGTTGGAGTACCATGTTAACATCACATGTAAGAATGCTACATTTCTAGGATTTGACATTTTGAGCGATCGAGAATTACCATATATTGTAAATGGAAATACTACTACTACTAAAAAAGGAATGCTATAAATAGAATGATGTCTTTTGTTTCCCAAGTCACTGTACTAGAGCAAAGTGAAAATAATGATAAAAGCGAGCTATTCTGTGCAACATTCGGGGTAAATGTTGCATCTGCCAGCACTGCCAACGAGTATTCTCGGGGTGGGAAAAACGTTAAGATGCTAGCAAATAGAATCCAACAATATATAAAAAGTATCAACAGTCATAACACGTGGAATTTATCTCTAGGCTGTGATATTTTTTAACATTCAAAAATCAATCAAGACAATTCACCAGATTAAAACACTTGAGAATAAAAAATGTAGGATCATCGGAATAGACACAGAAAGTATATGGTAAATTTCACAATCCATTACTGACTAAACAGCATAGCAAACTATGACTATAATAGGACTTTCTCAACCTGATAAACAGTAACAATGAAAAACACTATTTAAAAGTGAAATACTGAATGTCATCCCCACTGAGGTCAAGAATAAGACAAAGATGTCTGTCCTAAGCATGTCTGTTTAGCATTTTATTGGAAGCTCTGGTTAGTGAAATTAGGAAAGAAAAAATAAATGATAGGAATCCAGATTAAAAAGAAAAAAAAAGTCATGCTTACTTACATATTATACTATAGTTTATAAGACAAAGATGTCTGTCCTAAGCATGTCTGTTTAGCACTTTTATTGGAAGCTCTAGTTAGTGAAATTAGGAAAGAAAAAATAAATGATAGGAATCCAGATTAAAAAGAAAAAAAAAGTTATGCTTACTTACATATTATACTATAGTTTATGCAAAAATCCTTTTGAATATCAATAGATAAATAAATACACTACCTTACCAAAAAAACTTACTTTATTAAGCCTTCAGAGTATGTAATCAATATTTCTTAAATGTTTGATTAGTTTTTTTTTTTAATTGGTAAACATTTTCTCTTACTGCAGCTTAAGGTTTACATAAAAATTGAACGGAATGTATAGAGAGTTTCCATCATGCTCCTTATCTACTGCCCCTCAATATCCCTGACTATTAACATCTTGTGTTAATTGATGCAATATATTTTTACAATAAATGATATAGACACATTATTAAGTCCATAGTTTACATGAGGCTTCACTCTTTGTATTGTACAGATGTATGGGGTTTACCAAATGTATAATGGCATATATCCAACATGATGGTATATTATTACACAATAGTTTTATTGTTACTCATCCCTTCCCGACTGCCTGCTTCTGGCAATCACTGATCTTTTTCTGTCACTACAGTCTTTTCTTGACTTTTCCAGAATGTCATGTAATTAGAACATTTCTATCAGTAAGAAATGAAAGTCCTTGTTGATGCACTAATCACTAGCATGTCCTGTCAATGTTTTGGATTTTGGCCATTCTAACAGATACCATCCTGATAATGGTGCCTCACTGTTGTTTTAATTTGTATATCCTAATGACACAATGTTGAGCCTTTCTTCATGTTTACTGTCATCTGTACGTCTTTGTTGAGGTATCTGTTCAGATTGATTGACTATCACAATCAATTAAAAAAAATCGTTTGTATTTCTATATGCTAGCAATTACCAACTGGAAATTTAAACTTAAAACCACTCACTTTTACAATAGCATGAAAATAGTAAAGTGATACACCTGCTGAGAGATTACCAAGACATGTATGCTGAAAACTGCAAATTGTCATGAAGATACAATTTTTAAAAAAATAAGCCTTAAATATATGGAGAGAGATACCTTGTTCATAGGGTAGAAGTTTATCTCCACTGTTGTTAAGATCTCAGTTCTTTCCAAATAGGTCTATAGTTGATAAAATTTTATAAAGTTAACATATATATAAAAAGTGTGTATAATAGGCACAGAACTTTAAAATTAAGAACATAGGTGAAGAGCTTATACTATTTGACTTTATGACTTATTATAAAATTAAAATAAAGATGAGTTTGTGATGCTGAAATATTAAAATGACAAATGAATAAGTAAGATGAAACAGATAATCCAAAAATAGCTCCATACATGTATGGTCAACTGATTTTCCTCAAAAGTGCAAGAGCAATTCTATAAGAAAAGGTAGTCTTTTCAAAATATAGTGCTAGAATAACTAAATATTCATATGGAAAAAACACTCATCTGTGTTTCATGTCATACATAAAAATTAACAAATAATAATTCATAGTCATGAATGTAAAATCTGAAAATATAAAACTTCTTGAAGAAAACAGTAGAAAATGTGTGTGACTTTGAGTTATAAAATATTTTTTAGGTGTAACAGCAAAATCACAATTTGTACCAGGCAAAAATAAAAACTTGGACTTTATCAAAATTAAGAACTTCTGACATTCTAAAGATATTGAAAAGAACGCTCCAGATTAGGATAAATTTTCTGTAGGATATATATCTGAGAAGGAATGTGTATAAAGAACATATAATAAATTCATCTCAAAACTCAATGATTAGAAAACAACTCAATAAAAATGGGAAAAGTTTAAACTGATATGTGATAAAAGATGTACAGATGTCAAATAAGCACATGGAAAGAGAATCAGGATCATCTGTCATTAGCAAAATGCAAGTAAATCACATTAATTCACCACTACACAACAATTAGTAGGTATAAAATTGAAAACAAAATAGGAATACAAAGCAAAACAAAAAACTGACCATGCCAGGTATTGGTAAGGATGTGGAATTACTATATAACCACCTCAGAGAACAATTTGACAGTTTGTTAAAAACTTAATCATGTAACTAATATATGATCCATCCATTTCATTCCTAAGAGTTTACCCAGTGGAAATCAATGTATATTTTATAAAGATATTTTAAGTACATATTCAAAGAAGTTCCATTTGGTAGAGCAATAACTAAAATGACCCCAATATCCAACAACAGAATAAATAAACAAACTGTAATGTATCTATATCATGGAATATTATTCAGAAATTAAAATAAATGAACTATTCATACATGGTTGGATCTTAAAATGTCAAGTGAAATAAACCAGACAAATCATATTATATTATTTTATTTATTAAAAATTCTGGAAAATTGTCTATACTGACAGAAAGCAAATCAAACTTTGGATAGGGATCTCTAGATGTGGGAGAGATTTCAGTGGAGCACAAGAAGCATTTTTGGGGTGATAGTTACATTTATATTCTTGGTGGTGATAATGATTTCACAGGAAATCATCACATATCAAAGCATACCAAATTCCTTACTTTAAATATGTTTATTGTGTTACGTGCCAATGATAGTTCAATTAAAAAAATTCATAGTACCATGGAATATTGCTCTTGGGCTTTCATAGTACATGAGCAGAGAAATCACATCTAAGCAAATCCTGTGGTCACTAACAGAATGTTTTGCATCTCATTCTGTCTATTTTGGGTAAGCAAATTCCTTTTGCTATGGAAAGGTATACTGCTTGCCCCCGATGTCTTAATGTAATCACTTGGAGTGCCATGAAGATAAAACTTGTATGACTGAATTTATTTATTATTTGTTTTTATTGACTTGACAACATTTTACGAAACATTCACAAAATGCCAGAAACTGCTGGAAACAGAAAAGATGGCCTGCCACTTAGTTTTCCACCTTTCCGAACCAATAATATTCTTTTAACATGGAAGATATTATTTGAAGGCATTTTTGCAGCCAATACATGGATTATTCTCAAAATGTCTGTAGTCCATATCCCCAAGCACTTGGGTAAAAATTATCCCCAAATCTAAACCTAACAAAGCAGATTTTTATAGACTTGTGTAGATTCCCTTTCTCCCCAAATCTCTACCAGGGTGACCATGTGTAATAAATAGTCCTTGAAGGCTAAATACACTTTTCTTTAATCACTCTTTGGCAACATATATGTTTCTATCTAAAATAGACTCTATCTTGTTTTTTTTCTGTAATTTTTATTTGAAATGTTTTAAACTTGGACTTTGCCTCCAACAAACTGACTTTTGCATTTGAAGTTGCAGAAAGGCATTTGCTTTCGCTTCTTCTTAACCTTCTTGCTTTAACATGGTGGTCAAGTTGGGGGATGTAGTACTTCCTTTGAGATTTTTCAATCTAGCAAGAAAGAATGAATCATACATGTTTCTACAGCAGGTCATTTGTGATAATTATGGGGAGTAAGTGTTTCCAGAACTACAGAATATTAGCTACAAACAGCAAAGTTCTCCAGTCCTACTTCTCAGAGATCAGTATTTTCTCAATAGGGCTGAACACTTTAGGCTTGCAATGTCCCTGGGAAGTGAAGCACCACTTTTGAGTCACACTCAGAGTAACTTTTTGCAATATGGAATGAGTGTTGACTATCATAGTAGATAGAGATGGTACATATTGTACATTGTTAAAAATTAGTATTAATAGTAGAGAAGTTAGTACTTTTCATGTTTTGTAGAAGTGATCATAGTGGAATTAGTTGTAAAACTCATGTGAATTCAGCCACCAGATAAAGATTTTATATAGTTGACATAACACAGGTTTTTCTATCAAAAGATTGGTTTGGAAATTTGTTCTAACTGCTGACTACTTTTGTTACCTTGGAAAATTCACTTAATCACTGGAATGAATTTTTACACTACAAACCACTACAACAACAAAGTTTTGTGAATCCTGCAAGAAAGGATAATGTGAAAGTATTTTGTAAACAACCAATAATAAGCAAAATGACTGCTGTTAATGCCTATTATAGGATTACAGGCTGATTGAAAACTTAGTTCAGAATCTCTATGTGCTATGATTTAAGATGTTGGTCCCCTCCAAACTTCATGATGTAATCAATCTGGTTCCCAGTGTTAAATGCTGGGCCCAATGGGAGGCATTTGGGTCAAGGGGTGCATCCTGCATGAATAGAATAATGTCCTTCTCCCCCATGCCATAGGATGAGCGAGCTCTCACTCTATTAATTCCAGAGAGACAGCAGGTTATTTAAAAGATCCTGGCACCTCCCCTCTCTCTGTTTCCCTCTCTTCTCCCCTCCTGCCATGTGATCTACACTCACCTGCTCCCCTTTGTCTTCTATCAGCAGTGGAAGCAGCCTGAGGCCTTCATCAGAAACAGATGCTCTATCTTTCACTATTCAGCCATCCAGAATGGTGAGCCAAATAATGCTTTAAAAAAAAAAAGTAATAATTACCCAATCTTGGGTACTTCTTTACAGCAATAAAAAATGAATGAAGATGATGTGTATATTCTCTTTAGCATTTAAGAGATATTGCCCGTACTTAGATGGGTAAATTTATGGTGAGAAAATCATTCCATCTCTGGGCATTTTAAATCAGTAGGAAACTCCTTATTCAGTTGTCATACTCTGTCTTCAAATATCTTCTACTTTTGTGTAAGTCTCATTTAAAAATTATCATTCTCTATATTGTACAATAACGTTACATTATTAGAAGGTAGATGCCAAGAGTCCACTCAGACCCTAGTCTCTGAGTCTTCATACTAAACATCCCCAGTCCTTTCAACCACCCCTCACAGGAACTGGGTCCCTTCATAAAGATGATGACTTGACCTTACTGTACAGCTTATTTACAAACAATATTGATGGAAAAGGGGGATAGGAAGGTGGGGTGTTTTCTGGCACCAATGACCAATTCTCCAAATGCCTACTGGGTGTCCAACAATTGAATTCAATTCTGCTACCTGGAGTATGCATCAGACTCCACAGCTTTAAGGGCCCAGTCCCACAAGACTGCCCCCTCTTTACATGCCAAACACAAATCCTGAAGCCATCCATATTTCTCACAGACCAGCTGTAAATTGGGAATTCTCCCAATCTCCTACTCAGGTTGGCTAGTTTGTTAGCCCAGCTCACATAATTCAGGATGGGACTTTGCTTATAGTTACCAGGTTATTATAAAAGATACAAATGCACCGCCAGTTGAGGAGGTATATTGGGCAAGGCTTGGTGAGAGTCTGAATTCAGGAGCTTTGCTCCTCTGGAGTTGGGGGCATCACCCTTTTAGAACATGGGTGTATTTGCCAATTCTGAGGCTCTCCAATTATAATTTTTCAAAAGTGTTTTAGATCTCAGTTTCTAGACCCCTACTCCTCTTCCAAGAGGTTGATGGGTGGGGCTGAATGTTCCAACCCCTAATCACTTTGTGTCTCTGTTGACCAGTCTCATTCTAAGCCCATAAAGCACCATTCTGAGTCAGCTCATTAGCATAAACTCATGTGTAATAAAAAGGGACCCAGTACAAATTTAAAAAGATACACTTATTACTCAGAAATCCCAAAAGATTTAGGACCTCTGTGCCTGGGGCCAAGGAGGTGACCAAAACCAATAAATTTTTGCATTATACCACACAAGAGGAAAACTATGTGAGTTAACTTTCTAGTCCTCTGCTGATCTGACTTGTTTTGGCAGGAAGTTTTACACTTTGGACTACTTGGAATAAGATATGTGGGTGGGAGCCCTCAGCAATACTCATGCATAACCATTATGTTTAATCGGAGCTGTGGAACCTGAGATGCCATGAGATAAAAGTTGTATCCCTTAGTAAAAATAGAGTAAGTAGTTATTTAGTGTAATTAACATAGCACTCATCTGCCTCCACAACATTTGAGTAAGGAAAATTGTTTACATGCACTGGGAGAATTAGAGAGCTCTATTCAAGATTTTCTTTGGGGAAAAAAAAAAAGCAGAAATTTCTCACACCCATACAAGCTTGAGCCAAGAGCATATCTGAAGGCAGAGTCAAGGTTCTCCTTTGAAATTAATTTTGGCTACTCCAAAGTATTGATAAATCAATAGATGTAAGCATTAATTTTCTGCCACTGGCTTTACAAAATCATTTGTAATACTCTCGGATATTATTTAGTCTTTTTTTTTTTCTATACAAATGGAAAAACTTTGAGCCCAATACTTGTCATGAATTGCCTTGGGATGGGAAATGGTAGGTCCTAGGATCATAGTTCAAATTATTGGACTCCTAACTTTTAGTATGTCCACTATGCACACCACCCAAGCTCTCATTGCTATGATTGCAGGACTTGGTGGAAAATACATGTTCTCGGTTTCACAACCAAGTGTGTGTTTTGGTTTTCAGCTTCTATGTGTCACCAGGGTTTGAGTCTAATGAGTACTAGCTTGCTACCACACAAAGGAAGCCCATGACTTCCCACTGGCCATGAAAAACTGTCAACATATGGTTGAATTGTCACCATTTTAGACAAGCAGTGTCCTTTCCTAAAACTAGGGGAAATGTACAATATATATGTAGTTACCAAAATGAGGACCTTATGTTGCAATACAGAAAAGTTAAATGTCTTCTTTAAACTATTTTCCACAAGCCCTTGCTCTGCTCTTCTCATTGATAAGGAAAGGAATCATAGCACCAGCATGAATATGTTGTCTGTGGAATCCTCTCACAGCTGTGTTAGCACTTCTTGGAACACATCACAGGGTTAAATTACTGAATCGTTGCAAGTCTTCTGTTTGTGCAACCTTTTCTGATGGAGCACCAATTCCTTTGAAATGGAAAACAAATAAAAGGTGCATTTTTTCAGGATGGAAATTGTTTAATATAAAGCATTTTTTTAATCTAGAGATTTCACCATCATATCAAGAAAAATATTCTGGGGCTGGGCATGGTGGCTCATGCCTGTAATCATACCACTTTGGGAGGCTGATGTGGGTAGATCACCTGAGGTCAGGATTTCGAGATCAGCCTGACCAACATAGAGAAACCTCATCTCTTCTAAAACAACAACAACAACAAATACAAAATTAGCTCAGTGTGGTGGCACATGCCTGTAATACCAGCTACTCGGGAGGCTGAGGCAGGAGAATCACTTGAACCCAGGAGATGGAGGTTGCAGAGAGCCGAGATAGCTCCATTGCTCTCCAGCCTGAACAACAAGGGCAAAATTCCATCTCAAAAAATAAATAAATAAATAAAAGGAAGAAAGAAAAATTATTCTATTACATCCAGTTTATAATCCCACATAGCAGCCTAGATTTTAATGGTCAATTTTATTAAAGTGATGATCCAAGCTAACCTAGGTAAAACAGTAAAAAGAGAGCATTCATTGCTAGGAAACTTATGGCTGTTTTGGATGAGACCAATAATGAGTAAAAATGTTAACTAATGTTAAGAGAAAATCTCAGCAATTTAAAGGAGCTTTGAAGTCATTCAGTCATACTCACTTACATTAAATGTAAGGTAACAGGCTCAGAAGTGTCAGGTGACGTGCTGATCATCACATTTATTACATTTAGTATTAGAGGCTGAGCACAGTGGCTCATACCTGTAATCCCGGCCCTTTGGGAGGCCAAGGCAGGTGAATCGCTTGAGTCTAGGAGTTTGAGACCAGACTGGGCAACAAGGTGAAACCCCATCTCTACAAAAAAAAACACAAAAAGTAGACAGCCATGATGGCCTGTGCCTGTAGTCCCAACTATTCAGGAGGCTGAGGCTTGAGGATTGATTGAGCCCAGCAGGTTGAAGCTTCAGACTTCAGTGAGCTATGATGGTGCCACTGCACTCCAGCCTGGGAGACACAGCAAGACCCGGTCCTAAAATAATTAAAGGAAGTAAATAGTAGAGCTAGGCTTGCAATTCACTGATTCTAGTTCCCAGTCCTATAGTTTAAGCACAGTGAATTTGGAAGCAGAGCTCTCTCACAGATATGTTGTTTCTTTTTAAATAAAGAACTTGAATCTATTCATTATAAAGTATATTCAGTCATTAATTAAAAATAAATATATCTAAATATAATATCCAAAATTATGAATATAAACATGGAGAAAAATTTTTGAAAATATTTGTAACCTTCTATAAGTCAAAGATTTCTTAGATATGACTCTAACGGCATGGTTCACACACAAAAAAGTTCATTACTTTTTCTATATTTTTTTATGGTTGATTTAAAACAACAAACAGAAAATGAGAGCATTTTCATGTATCCCAGCAGCAAAGATCAATTTGGTAAAACAATGTTGGCAAGAGGGCAAGCAGAGAGGCTCTTTCATAAAATGTTGCTGGAACTATATATTAATGCAACAATTTTAGAGGGCAATAGTGATAAAAATGTTAAATGCACATATCTTTTGAACCAGTAATCACTTTTAAATAGATTTCCTACAAAAATACACACAGATACTCAGTCTCTTGAATAAAACTATCCACTTTCCCACTATTTGCAACAGCAAAATACTCAAACAACCTAAACATCTGCCCATAAAGTATTAAATAACTTATGCTATTTTCATACAGTGGAGTACTGTGCAGCCATTAAAAATGAGCTTTTGTATTCTGCCATAAAACGACGTGTAAAAGAGTCAAAACACTGCACATATGCCCATTTTTATAAGGAAAAAGGAGGGGAGGATGCATGTAGTAGTGCATACCTAGAAACTGTCTGGAAGGAGAAATAGGTTCCAGGACATGGCACTGAGATGAAAATTTTCATTTTATATGATTATTTTTAACAGGTATATTTGACAATGGAAGCATGAATGGGGGAAATAGCAATTAATTTCTTTCCACATACTCTTAGATAAGTGGTTTGCAACTCCAGCTGTCCATTAGAATCACCTGGGAGCTTTAAAAAAAAATCTTAGCACCCAGGTCCCACCAGAGAGCACCATTGTCTGACTCAACAGGTCTCAGAATGGGCCCCTGCGTATCAGTGTTTTCAAGTTCCCTAGATGATTCTAATTCTTATCTGGTGTCTTATGAATCACTAATTTAGACCAGGAGCCCCTTTTTCTGTAAATGACCACATCCTAAATATTTTAGGCTTTGTGGGCCATTAATAAGATCTCTGTCTCATATTATGTCTCCTTTTTAAAGACCTTTGCAAATGTAAAAACCATTCAAGGAGTTGTCTGCCACCCTGAATCCACCTACCTCAGTGTCCTCCCCGACCCTTCGGAATGGGGATGGTGCCTTTTTTTCTCCTTTCTTCCTTTTTGGAAATCTTTGAGGGGTCTGAAGCTTTATGTTCTTGGCTTGAGGAGTGTTTGCCTCCCTGGCAGCCTCATTCTGCTCCTGCTTTTTTACTTAACCTCTTGTGGAAACTGCCAGTGCTGCCGTTTGCTTGTCTTCTCTCTCTCTTCCTCCTCCTCACTGTTCTTAGCTGCTTTTCCCTTCTAAGCAGTCAGCGCAGAGGTGCCATTGGCCTTGGGCATGGACTTGAAGAGCCCTTTGCCTTGGGCTTCTCTTCCTCATCTTCATTGAAATCATCAAAGGAAGAACTGTGCTGCTCTTTGCCTTTACCTTCTTTCTGAGGCTGGCTTGGAAGGGGCTGTGCCTCTTCCTGCCTTCTGTGGCTTCTTCCCACCTGGGGATTCAGATGTCTTGTCTTCCTCCTTCTCCTCACTGCTGGAGCTGTCTGATCAGAGCTGCTGATCCCTAAAACCCTGAGGTGCCTGCTTGGCAGGAGCTGCTTTGGCAGTCACCTTGGGCTTAGTGGTGGCCACAGTCATCTTTGTCTTCTCACTGGAACTTCTCTCTTCCTCTCTGGTGCTGCTATCAGCCTTTCTCATCAGAAGCTTCTGGCCACTGACTGCAGTTTGCTTGGGAGTTGTAGCTGGCTTTGCTGCAGGTGACTTGATAGTGGCAGCTGGCTTATTTGAGGAGTTCTTGGTGGCACTGGCTGGCTTTGAAGGAGCTCTGTTATCCTCAGAGCTGTTGGGGTCTGAGCTGTCTGCGGAGATCTCTGCTGCTTTCTTTTTGCTGGAGGTAATTTGGTTGCTGCTTTAGAAATGACTCCCTTAGACGGGGATCTCTCGCTCAGAACTTGAGTTAGATTTATCAGTGCTGTCTTCACTGCTTTCCGCAGACTGTTTCTTCTCTGCAGTTTTCTTGGGAGTCTGGGTTCCCACTGACTTCTTTGGCTGAGGAGCAGAAGATCAGGGGACTAAACTGTAGAAATAGGTTTTTTTGTTTGTTTGTTTGTTTGTTTGTTTGAAGGTTCTGCTCCTCTTCTTTCTCATTGGAGGAGTCCTTGCTGCTGGAACTCTACTGGGTAGGGGTGGCAGATGCTTTCACTGGGACCTTGGTCATGACTTGCTTTTGGGTACAGTCTTGAGGTTGGCTGCTGCCCCATCTTCTCTGAGTCACCACTGCTGCTGCTGCTGCTTTGCTATTGGCTACATTAGGTGCTACTGGAGCTGGAGTACCTGGTGTGGCTTTAGCCCGAGTGTAGCTGCCACAGGTGTTTTCTTTGCCTTCTGGTTCCTTGGTGCCCCATCCTCAGAGCTTGAGTCAGAATCAGAATCAGAGTTCTTGGCCTTCTTAGGAGGAGCTTTGGCTACCTTGGTTGGGGCGTGATTCCATGTGGACAGGCTTTTTCTTTTTGTCTCCTCCTCCTCCTCACTGTCACTAGATTCTTCACTGCTGCTGCTCTCTGATGCTTTGATCACAGCCTTTCCAAGATGCTGAGGCAGATTGGCTCCCTCAGCAGGTATAGCAGCCTTCTTAGCTGGGGACCCTTGGGCTTCCTCCTCCTCTTTGTTGCTGTCACAGGATGAGGCCTTCTTAGCTTTCTTATTCACTGGTCCATTTGCCTGTGACTTTTGCTTTGGTTCCTTGGCGGACTTGAGCCAGAAGCTGCAGATGTCCAAGAAGGAAGAGGCATTAGCATCCTGCTGTGTAGCTCCTGTCACTTTGGCAAACTTCATGGCCACCTCTGAGAGTTGGTTATCACACAGAAGGCCAAACATGAGGGGACACAGGTGGCTGGGAGCCACGCAGGGCAAGCCAGCATCCACCATCCTTTGGGCAATATGTGTCCCTACTACCTTTTAGAAATTAATAATTTCTGCTGCTAAAACTATCATTAGAATGAAAAGAGAAGCCATAGACAGGGAGAAAATATTTGCAAAGGGCATATCTGATGATAGAAGGGATCCAAGACTTATAAAAAAACACTGGGCCAGGTGCGATGGCTCATGTCTATAATCCCAGCACTTTGGGAGGCCGAGGCTGGCAGATCATGAGGTAAGGAGATCGAGACCACCCTGGCCAACATGGTGAAACCCCATCTCTCCCAAAAATACAAAAATTATCTGGGCATGGTGATACATACCTATAATCGCAGCTACTTGGGAGGCTGAGGCAGGAGAACCACTTGAACCAGGGAGTCGCAGGTTGCAGTGAGCCGAGATTATACCACTGCACTCCAGCCTGGTAACAGAGTGAGACTCCTTCAAAAAAAAAACACTGAAGTTCAATAGTAAGAAAATAATCTGATAAAAACATATGGCATATGCAAAAATGTGCACAGACACTTGGTGAAAAATCTTTTGATGGAGATTGTCAACATACCAATAAAAGCTGTTAAAATAATGTATATGTTTCACAAATAAATTATTTGTGGAACAGATTAAATTCATAACCATTTATGAATTTTTAAATAAGTAGCAAATAAGCACATTAAAATACGCTTAACATCATTAGTCATTAGAAAAGTGTAAATTAAACTATAGTCAAATACCATTGCACACTGATTAGAATGTGCAAAATTAAAACAACAGAACATACCAAGAATTGACAAGTACATTGCACCTTGAGAACTCTCATTCAGAGCAGGTGGAAATTTAAAATACTGCAAACATTCTGGAAAGAAAAATGTCAGACAACAGATGAATGGATAAACAAATCATGATATGCCCACACAATAAGGTATTGCTTATCAATCTAAGGTCGAATTTCAAAATGATTGTTCTGAATAAAAGTAACCAGACGGGACTCCATGTTTGGGTCCTCTTCCACGAACACTCCCTTCGTGGAAGCCATCTGTCTCTCTCCTGGATTTCCCCTCTGGCGTCCCCTTCCACACTTTCTCATGGAAGCCTGTCTTCCCCTCCTAAACTCCATCTCTCTCTATTCCCTTCCACTCAGTGTGGAAGCTGCTTTCCTCTCCTGGATTCCATCTTTCTAGATTCTCTCACTCAGTGTGAGATTTAGCTGTTTCTTTCTCTCTCCTTCTCCTGTTTCTCTCTCTTTAAATAAATCACTTTCTACAAACAAAAACAAACAAACAACAAAAAGTAACCAGAAAACAAAGGGTAGCTTCTTGCATGATTCCATTTACATGCATGTCTACACAGTGCAAACAAATCTATAGTAATAGAAAGATCCCTGGTTGCCTGGAGTTGGGGTTAGCAAAGAAGGACAGGTAGAGGGGTGCAAGGAAGTTTCTAGGTGTGAAGAATATGTTTACTATCTTGTGCTGATCGGTTTTTAACTGTATACGTATGTCAAACCTTATATTGTACACTTTAAATATTTGCAATATATTGTCAATATACCTATAAAAGCTGTTAAAATAACTTATATGTTTCAAAAATAAATTATTTGTGAAACATTAAATTCACAACCATTTATGAATTTTTTATAATTAAGGAGGAAGAAAATCCTGCATATAACTTATGAGATGCAGCTAAATTGAAGATTTGAGGCAAATTTATGCCTCTAAATGCTTATAATGGAAAAGAGAAAAATACTTAAATATTAGTTAAGAAAGGAATAATTGAAAATAAAGCACAAAATAGGAAAAATAATGAAGCTAATAAAATAAATTAATGACATGTAAACACAAGATGTAAAAGAGAAAACAATGAAGTCAAAATATATATTTTCAAAATGATTAAAAGACTAGAAAAATCTCTGTTAAGGTGCATCAAGGAAAAATGGATAGACCACAATAAACATAGCAAGAAATATAAAATCTGATATTGATGCAGATAAACAAATTTTAAAAGATACAGAAATATCATAAACAACTTTCTGTCAACAAATTTGAAAATTTCAACAAATTAGACAATTAGACATATAGTTAATCAAGTAGTGTACCAAAATTCTAAAAAAAGAGAAAGGAAAAACAAGTAAATCATGCTTTGGTAATTAAAGTAATTTGTGCCATTAGGTAAATTATTCACTTAAATAAAATATGCAACCAAAATCTTAGCACACAATTTTACAAGTGAGTTATATTTAACATTCAATGACAAAATCATTCTTTCAGAAAAGAAATAAAAGAGGCACTTCCCAATTTATATTATGAGGCTAGTATTACCTTACATCAAAAATAGACAGGGAGAGTTATTTTCTTTAAATCTTATTTTTGTATCTTTTAATGAATTCTCAACTTTTACACAATCTACTCTCTGGAGCCAGAGAAAATATATCAAATTATTTTTTAAAGTTCAGTTCTTTTAAACATGTAAATAGTTCTAATTATCTACCTAAATTTTATTTTATCTAGGCTAAACAACCTGTTGTAAAAATTGTTCATATAAAACCAGCCATATTAATTATCAACCAACAGAAGTAAAGAAGTAGTGTAGTGTTTTTATTTAATAAAGAGTCTCTTTTCTTTCCATAAAGAAGTCCTCAAAAAGCCAAGACTTGCAAAGATTTAATGGCGCACTGTGATATATAAGGGAAAATACTTCTCTCTCTTCCTTCTTCCCCTCTCTGCCTCTATGTCCATTAGGTTTAGCTCTGCGGATTTTCTCTTTCAATGTATTACTGACATCATTGTGTCTGATTATAGTGCCCTTCATTAATAGAACAATCTAGAGATTTCATGTCCTAGAAGATAAAAGTTACTATCTGAGCAATTATCTCAGGCTTATCCTTCATTTAAACTCATTATTTTGGTGTGCAGTGTCAGCTGATCTTTTTACCAGTATGCTGTGTATGATCACTGGTGTCAATCTGTCTTTATTTTTGGTCCAGTTTCTACTTTTCAATAAATGATTATTTCTTTATATTTTCCTGATTCTATTCCACCCTACTTGACCAGGTAGACAGAACTATGTACCTATGCTAATAGAAAGACATCTATTAAATGTATCAATAGTAGTATAAATATTAAAGGAAATCAAAATCTTCCCTTCTTGAGAAAAAAAAAAAAAAGACTGATCATATCTCAACAACAATGAGGCTTATTTTTCTTTTATTTCAATGTACTATTACAGGTTTCTAAAGTTATAATTTTCTTAGGATTATTATTACATATCCATCTATCCTCATTTTAGCTATTCATGCATGCTTGCAAATCCTAGAATCCCATAAGTAGCTGGATTAGAGATGTATAAAAATTCTAGCAAAGGCTGAGGAAGGTGCACATGTTTATAGTAATGAACATCAATAAATAACTTCATTTTGGCATCATGAGGTAGGTCCTGTAAGCATGGGAGATTTATACTGTATTCCAATCCCATTAAGAGTCACTTCGGAGAGATCCAAGATGGCCGATTAACAACAGCTCAGGATTGTAGCTCCCAGTGAAAGCGCAGAGAGCGAGTGGACGCCGCACTTTCAGACGAATTTTTGTTGCCCACAGACTAGGAGATTCCCGGCGGAGGAGCCAC
>CAUYLG010010230.1:0-25827 GCA_963573385.1 Cacajao melanocephalus | reverse complement strand
CATGGGTCAAGGGCAGGACCAGGTGGAGATAATTGTGTAATACTCCCCATGGGTCAAGGGCAGGACCAGGTGGAGATAATTGTGTAATACTCCCCATGGGTCAAGGGCAGGACCAGGTGGAGATAATTGAATCATGAAGGTGGTTCATCCAGTGCTGTTCTCCTGATAGTGATTGAGTTCTCATGAGGTCTGATGGTTTTGCTTGGCACTCATTCTCTCTCTTGCTGCCCTGTGAAGAGGTGCCTTCTGCCATGATTGTAAGTTTCCTGAGGCCTCCCCAGCCATACAGAACTGTGAGTCAATTAAATCTCATTTCTTTATTAATTACCCAGTCTTAGGTATTTCTTCACGGCAGTGTGAGAATGGACTAATACACAGGCAGTCTGGCTTCAGAGCCTGTCTTTGTAACAACCACTTATAATACTCAGTTTTGCTAATTCTAGTTACTTAAATAGTTTCAGACGCAAGTGTAATATACCTTAAAGATCACACTGTTCTTAATATTTTTATCATATTATTTTATAAATTATGGTTCTTTTTGGCTCAGTAGTGATAATCCCACTTAAATTAAATTGATTCCTAAAAAATAAAAGACCAACATATTCATCAAATGTTAATTCTGTACAGCAGCTACACTTTACATAATTTACCCTGACAAAACTGTGGACTGTGAATTTTCTGTGTCAAGTAGCATTTTTTTGTGATTCATCAAACTGTAGTTATAGAATGCAGAGTCATATAGTAACAGGAACCCAAACTGAAAAGGAGGTGGAGCAGTTCAGAGAAGGCCAAAAACGAGGGAAAAACCTATATTTAGGAAGTAAAAATAGAGTGCTTTTGGAGTTGTCTTAATTATAGATGTCCATGGACTCTAAGCATATTGCTGCAATGCAGATGCATGTTTTTATGTAAAATGACTTCATCATGTGCCTGTTTTCATATTGCTTGTGACATAAGTGAATCATGGCATAGAATTACTATTATTATTGTTTTTTTGAGATGGAATTTCACTCTTGTGGCCCAGGCTGGAGTGCAATGGTGTGATATCGGCTCACCACAACCTCCGCCTCCCGGGTTCAAGTGATTTTCCTGCCTCAGCCTCCCAAGTAGCTGGAATTACAAGCATGCGCCACCATGCCTGGCTAATTTTGTATTTTTAGTAGAGATGGGGTTTCTCCATGTTGGTCAGGCTGAATTCCCGACCTCAGGTGATCTGCTCACCTTGGCCTCCCAAAGTGCTGGGATTACAGGCATGAGTCACCTTAGAAGAAAGTGCTTTAAAATTTTTGGAGATATGAACCCTGGTTTGATAGCCCGCTGACTTAATGCTAGTGTTGGCATTGCCATCAGTGAGAGTTTGCTTCATTCTCCTGTGTTTGTTTCCAGTCTGTAAGATGGAAGTGATAGTAGCACCTGCTTACACTTCTTGCTCAAGTATGTTACTGACTTTAATGGGATTTATTAGAGATGTGAGGGCAATAGAAATGATGTAGTCTAGTGGTTTTTCAGGTTTTTGAAAGTAGTAGGTGTCTTTCTTCTAAAGAATTCATGCATGAGAGCCTCTTGTTATAGCAAAAGTTAGAGTAAGGCCAGGTACATGGCTCACACCTGCAATCCCAGCACTTTGGGAGGCTGAGCTGGGAGGATCGCCTGAGCCCAGGAGTTCGAGACCAGCCTGGGCAACATGGCAAAACCCCATCTCTACAAAAATACAAAAAATTATCTGGGTGTGGTGGTGCACACCTATAGGCTGAGGTGAGAGGATCACTTGAGCTTGAGAGGCAGAGGTTGCAGTGAGCTGAGATTGCACCACTGCACTCCAGCCTGTGTGACAGACAGAGTGATACCACTTCTCAAGAAACAAAAACAAACACACACAAACAAACAAAAAAGCTAGAGTAGACCTCTTTTGCTAACAACAGGTTTGGGTCTTGGGCCCGAGACCTGGCCTGTTGGCCTTACCTTCCTTCCAGAAATCCCTGACGCCTGCACATTTTGAAAACTACTGAGCTCATCTTCCTCATCCCCATTTTACAGTTGAGGAAACCTGGACCAAGAACAGAAGAGACTTAACAGAAATCTGAGAGATAACTAGCATTGGGGATGAGATCCAAAGCCTAGTTTTTTTGACTCCCAATCAAGTGTTCTTTTCGTTAAACAAAATTTTATTACTGTTCTCCATTTCTGTTCTCTTCTTTAAAAAGATCATAAAATCTCTGAAATTTAGTGTCTGTATGCAGATGGTGTCATGATTTTTATCTGTAATTCTTGTCTATTTCTCTTTGCTAAAGTACACATCCAATTTTGCCATAAGAATGCAAAGACTTGATTCATTGCCACTTGAAACGGCATGACAAATAACCTCTGTAGATATAGACATTCACCACTGAACTTGCCTTTCCTGTTCAAACCACCATTCTCTTTTTGTTCTCTAGTACACTATTTGGGATTAATATTTCATGCTGCCCTTTCTTTACCTTACCATCCACTCATTTACAAAATATGTCACCATAAATATTTTAATTAAATGAATTGAATTTTGTACTTTTTCCCGACAACGAACTGAAATCTGAATGTAGGTTTCATGCCATTCTTGTGTTGCACACTGTGAATACAGATAAACAAGGTATAAGATTCAAGACATCTTCCCAACCCCTCTGCCCTTTCTCCCACTCTCCCCTTGATAAATTCACAAACTAGAAGGAAAGTGAGGTCCCCAGTGACAGAGCTGAATTCAGCTGGACCATGGAATCTCTCTTACTTATGAATCTCTTCTTTCCTGATTTTACTCGTTTGATTGTTTGTGGGTTTCAGTTAGAGTGATTCACTAACCACTAGCACTAACCAACGTGTTCTCCTGTTATATTCTTTGTTAATTCTTTTCTCTATTTCTTAATATTCAGTGAATCAAATACCAAGTATTGTTGAGAGTGCTTAGAGATCCTCTTTTATTACAGTTCCCCCACCCCTCCCATCCAACAGGAACCCGTTCCCTTCCTTCCCTCCTGCCTTCTTTAACCAGACCCTCCTGTCAGGTTCCATTCTCTTCTTGTCAAAAGAATTTTATTGTTCTTCTCACCTCTTGGATCACTCATTCTCATACATTTCCCATCATGCTTTGTCCAGAAACCTCTACAATCCTGGTTCATTTATAGCCTTTAAAAATACACTCCAAATCAATCTTCTAGGAAGTGTTTTATTAATTCAACTCTACCTACATCGAAATAATAGCATTACATTGTGGCCATGCCCAAGTTTCTAAAGACTTGTTAAGAGGTATTATGATCTTTTATTTTGACATTTGTCCCATTGAGACTTAATTAAAAAATATTTGTGGAAGTTAAAATCAATAGCCCTGTGAAATTTATTATATTTGTCTAGGGTAAGGATATTGATGTGGGCATTGTTTACAATGTTACAGTCATGAACGTCGTGACTTATGTAACTGATCATGTTTCTCTTTTTGCACTGGTTGCTAGGAAGCTCAGAGCAAAATTTGTGACTAACCTTTAGAAAGTGTTTAGGACTTCACACTATTTGTTACTTTTTTCAACCCCCTCAATGGCTTCATTTAATTTTTTTCCCCTATTTCTGTTTGGCTAACTTTCTCTGACTACTTGCATAATCCCATTATATTATGTATAATTTTAAAGGCTAATTTTGTAGCACTATAGTAACTTTTTAACATTTAGAGAAATTTCCTTTTGACTTTAAGAGAAAAATGGGATATTGTGTATTTTATTTCTTACCAGATTATTGGTTTCTGGCTCTCCAAAAGACAACTGGCATAAACTATTGATCAAGCAATACTTTCTTAAACTTACTGCAATAATGGACAATTGTAGTTGCTTAGGAAGGGGGTGAAGGATCAGGTGACAAATGCGTAAAGTCTTGGTTAGTAGATTCAAGTAAATTAAGGTAGATATTTCAAGGTGAGGAACAGATTGACATTTGGCAAAATAGATGACATAAAAATTTAGTCTTGGCAGATACAGCAAGGTCTTAAAATGAGTCTTCGTAATTGAACTGTTGCATAAAAAGCAAGCTCTTGGCTCAAGTGAGCAAATTGTGTGCTGGTAGAAAAGTTATTTGCCCAGATAAGCCAATTCCGTATTCAGATAAATTGGTTTTCAGGAATTGCTTGATGCAGACAGTCGAGATTTTAAATTGGTTTATAGTCTTAATTTCCTCAGCAAGATTATTTAGTAATTTTTTGTACATGTGTTTATAAACTTTTAGAAGAAGGTGTGGCAAAATGAAACATGATTGCTAATTAAGCTGTACACTTAAGTAGTTAGCTAAATGTAAAGCAAGCCTGTGATTCTTGACATTTGTTGTGGTTTTGACATAAGCCGTGATGCCCCAGTGTGCACTCAGGTATGCTGGGAATAGAGATAAAGAGGAGACTTAATACATGCAAAGTAATATTATGTAATTGGGAAATTTCCATTTAGGGACTTTTGGAGAGTGTATTAGAAGACCGTTTGTTTCTATTTGGAACTTGGGTTTTTATTTTTCTTTTCCTTTCAACATTTGCTTAAATAATATTTTTCCTTAGGAAGAACTACTTGTATAATTTATAAAGTTACAGTTGATGATCAACACAAATTTGTTTTTGAAGTTGACTAATGTGAATGAATGATCTAAATCTAATCATTGGTGCTACAATCTATGCTGTTGTATATTCATACTTACTATCTCATGATGTGTTGATAAACTGCAGTTGGAAAAATAGATGTGTTCTGTTGATATTAATTGAAGTGACAAATAATATTTCATTGAAAAAAGGAGCTGGTGAACATAAATTTTAGGAAATCATTAGGAAACTTGAGACTGAAAAAAGAAATGCCCCCTTTGTCAATCAACAAGTGTTGATAGAACATGCACGGTGTGTGAAGTTTCTTGCTACACATGTGATTTATAGCAAACAAATTTTATCAGATGGTATCTCTAAGAGGATTATCCACATATGCATGCCCAAGAGCAACTGGAAATAATTTTAATTATTTAGTAAATGATAGCCATTAAAAATCTAACCTTATCCAATGAAAACTGTTCTGAGCCAGAAAAGACTTATGAATATCCCATTAGCTTTGCTGTTACACTACTATGCGGGTCAGATATATTGGGTCTTGCAGGTATGCTGTCCATTGAGCATTGCCAAAAAGTTATTTTCTGAACCTTGAGGTATTTTTAAGAACATAGAAAATGTTGTTTCCAAAATATGAGAGAGAGATCATGATGATGGTGATGATAATGATGGTAATTACAAAGCAGCCACCATTTATATAGCTTTACTCTGTGCCAAGCACTTGACATTTGTTATCTCATTTAATCCTAACATCAACCCTAGGAGCTAGGTTCTGTTATTTTCAAAATTTTACAGGTGAGGAAATAAAATGTTAGCGAGTTTATTAGACAGAGTAAGCTAAGTTCTGTTAATATCACCAACATCTGTGTCATCTAACACGATCAAGGGTTGTTTCTCACTCAATCCAGTGAGAGTCCCAGAGAGGATCACAGAGACTTTCGAGACACAGGCTCTTTTCATCTAGTGGTTCCATCATCCTTAGGGTCACAGAGTCCGCCCATAGAGTCTGAACCTGGCTGGGAGCTGAGGTCAGAGAGAAAGTGGAGAAGTAGCGGTTGTTCCTAACTGCTGTGTCCAGCAGCGACATACTCCATCTTTACTCACATTTCACTAAGCAACATGGCCACACCTAATTTCAAGGAAGCCTGGCACTTTGTGATTCTGGGAAGAAGAGGAAATCAATGTGATGAGCATCTACTCAGTGTATCACAGGGAATTGACAAAGGTTGCACAACTGCTAAGAAGCAGGATCCTCCTTTCCAAGAAAAAAAACAAACAACAATATGAGGATCCATTGATGTCCTTCTAGTCAGAGTAGCAAAATTACATTGCTGAGTGTAAGGAAAGAAACTTAAAGCAGTAGGTTGCATTCAGTGATGCTAAGATGATAACACTTATCACATCTATAAAATGGGCTTGAAAGGGTACAGGATTGCAGGAAGGGCTTTTTAGTGTTGGCAAGAGTCTAACAGGCTGAAGTCGGCTTGAAATAATTAGCCCTAAGACCTCCACCATACCAGTGGCAGAAGGGATTTTGTAGAACACGTTTTGCTGAGTTCATTCACATTCAAAGAGACACATGTCTCCAGCAATAATTCCAGTGATATGCAGATTTATGTAGTCACAAATGGTAAGAAAAATAGTTAGACTTTGCCAACAAAGCCACAAAATAGTTATGTCTGTGTATTAAAATAAACATGTACATATGTCTATTAGATTGAATCAAATGAAAAGGCCAATGTTCGATTTTATTTTTTTACCTAAAACAGGCCGTTTCAGATGCTGCTGCTTAACGCTTAAATGAAATCAATGTCCAGATTCACTGGTAATCTGTACAAATCTCATGGATTCTACCTTGAAAATATATCAAAAGTATATTGAGACTACATAACCTCTGTTACTGCAGTGAGCTCTTGTCTCGTCTTCTGTTTTTCCTTCCACAAATCCTCAACACCCCAGCCAGAACGATCAAATCCCTTCTGTGTTCAGTGCAATGAAAAGTTGAAGTTCTCACAGCAGCCCTGAAGGCTATGTGAGACCTGTCCTCACATTCATTTCATAATGTGAGTTCAGTGTTTGTCAAATGGTTTTATTTAGTTTATAGGAAATCTCCAGTTAAAAGGTCCGATAGGTATTCTAAGAAGGGCACTGCCCAGGATCGGCCTGCCAGGGTGATTAGCAGCATTCGTTGTGAACAGTTCCAGGCGGGACCTCTTGTGGAGGCATGCGCTCATCCCTCCATTCATTTCTTTAGTGAAGCTTTGCCATGGTTTCAAAAAACTCCTTATCTCATTCACTTTAATCAGTATCTTAGTCCATTTTGGTCGCTATATAAAAAAAAATACCATAGACTGGGTGGCTTAAACAGCATGCATTTATTTTTCACCATTCTAGAGGCTGGGAAATCCAAAATTAAAATACTGACAGATTCAGTGTCTGGTGAGGGCCCTCATCCTAGTTCATAGATGGCTGTCTTGCTGTCCTCACATGTGGGAAAGAGCTGGAGAGCTCTCTGGGGTCTCTTTTAAAAAGGTATTAATCTCTTTCATAAGGGCTCAATGTGCATGACCTAATCAGCTTCCTAAGGCCCCACCGCTAAATACCATCACATAGGATTTCAGTATATGAATTTTGGCAGGACACAAACATTCAGTCCATTATAATCAGTGGAGTAGTTCTGAAAGCTGCTATCAAGTGCAAAAGTTTTGGAATGGAATCGCACACTAAATCACTCTCAGATGATAGCACCTTTGTTATCTAGTGAAGGATAAGTCTGTGATGTCCTAAAACTCAGAACAGGTACATTTTGATGGAGATGAGAGTATTTGAGATATTAGTTTGAAGTCACTGGGTACCCAGTGGGTTGAAGATTTGGTGTCATTAGATGGAAGGGAGCTATAGAGGGAGGCACACTGAGTGATACTGGAGATGAGGTTCAGCCTTGTCACATTTTTTTACATGACTGTGGAGTCAGTAGATGAAAACTTATTTTCGGTCTCTCCTATATCTAATGATTCTGAAAAATCTCCTTTTGTGTTGTAGAAAATTTCTGAGGTGTGGGATATTGATGGTCTTGGCTTGCCTTGCTAAATGACATCTAATTCTAGCTCCAAGAAAGTCAAGGAACAGTGTGGAGAGGGGTATAGCGTTTGTCAAGGGATTGCTAGAGGGTGAATAATTACTGGCCACACTTCCTCTATTTTTCTGATTTTGTATATTCTCTCTCTTATTGTTTTCAAATTGTCCTTCTGTTGTCCTTCATTCAGTTTTTTTCTTTTTCTCCAAACAATATAGATAAATTATATTGGGACTTCTTAATGTTCTAGTGCTAAGTCTTGGACATTTTTGTTCCCTATTTTTATTTCCTTGAGGAACTCATTGAGTCTTATGGCTTTAAATATAAACTGTTAGCTTAAGAGTCCCAGGCTTATATTTCCAGTTCAGGTCTCTCACCGTATCTCCCAATTTGTATATCCAACTTGATGTACATCTTCCTTTGTTTTGTTGACATGTTCAAACTCAACCCAGACTGGACTCCCAGTCTTCCTCCCTGACTTGCTCTTCTCTCTGCCTTGTCAGTAGATGGCAATTCGATCTTTCTGGTAGCTCAGGCTAAAGATCGTGGCAACGAGTACTTACGTTCTTTCTATTTCTCACATTCCACATCTAATCTGTACAAATCTCATGGATTCTACCTTGAAAATATATCAAAAGTATATTGAGACTACATAACCTCTGTTACTGCAGTGGGCTCTTGTCTCGTCTTCTGTTTTTCCTTCCACAAATCCTCAACACCCCAGCCAGAACAATCAAATCCCTTCTGTGTTCAGTGCAATGAAAAGTTGAAGTTCTCACAGCAGCCCTGAAGGCTGTGTAAGACTGCCCTCACCCTCATCCCCATTACCTCTCTTAACTCATTCTTTCCTGCTCACCTCCTCTCTTCCTCTCTCATTCTACTCCAGCATTATGGCTTCCCAGATGTTTCATGATCAGGATGGACACAGTCACACTTAGTGTCCCCCCCACTGGTCATTCCATCTGCCCCCAGATATCCACATGGGCAACTCTTTCTTCACCTTCAAGCCTAGCTGAATTTCATCTTTTCAATGAAGCCTACTCTGTCCAATCTACAGAAAAATTGTAAACCTTCTTTTTCTCCTGACTCTTTTAATATCTTAGTCAGCTCTACTATATTCTATAATACTCATTAGCTTCTAATATGCTATATACCAATATTTAAAATACCATCTACTTTACTGTTTTATATGTTATATATTTTGTCTTATATTACTACTAGAATACAAGCACCACATTGGCAGGGAACTATTTTGTTTTCTTTACTGATGTATCCCCAGCACCTCAAATGTGACTGGCTCATAATAGATACTCAATAAATATTTGTTGAGTGAACAATATTTTTAATATATGGAGGTTTATTTATTTATAATTTTAATAAAGATTTGAATAAGATTCATCTTAAAATTTGTGTGAATAATTTCTTTGGAATTACATATCATTAGGTAAAACTGTGACATATATTAGTTGTTCAATAGTTGTTTAAAAGAACAATGGTATCTACTGGCTGCTTGCTTTCCCATTCCATTTTCAGCAGGTGTTTAAAATTGAAGTGTGGCTAGGTTTCTGCCCTTTTAAAATGTTAGACTAGGTAATTTGGATCAGCATTCTTATTGAAGTTGGAAAAGCTGGGTGAGATATTTAAAAATCTTTCTAAAAATATCCAAATACTGACAAGATGGTAAAGAATTACCTTGGCAAGACCTGAAAGAAGACAGAAATTCAGAAACTTGAGTCTGGCTTTTGGGATGACTTCTGCTTGGAGGGGCATTTGCCAATCCAGAACTGGTGGCTGAGCAGTGCTTGTGATAGCTTTCCAGGGGAGAGGGGATCAAAGCTGGAGACCAGTGATCCCAAGGGTGATCCATAAAAACACCCAGATTGAAGATGGGGAACCAAAGGGCTGCATCCTAGGAGTGAGAGTGAACCAGGCACAAACTATCACTTTCATGGCTCCTAAGCAGGCTTCAGGTCCCCTGGGAGCCACAAAACTTCTGAAGGTCTGCAGTGGATCAAATGGATCGTAGATTGCTTATATCTGGCTTCCCAGCAGAAACAAATGAAAAGGCCTTCCTTGGAGGAAGAGAAAGATCATCCTTAGCCTCGAAATATTACTGTAAAGTCTTTTTTCCCAATTATGACATCTATTACACCATTAAAGATAACTAGGCACACAAAGAGACAAGAAAACATGAATGACAACCTCCATAAACAATAGAATACAGAAACAGCCTTGAGTTACCTGGATAGTGGAATTATCAAAAGCAAATTGACATAAACATTTATATTATGCTTATGAAGAGAAAACTCAGACTTAAACATTTCATCAAGGAACTGAAAACTACAAAAAGTGATCCTGCATATTTGAAAGAGATTGAACTAGAAATTCTAGACCTGAAAAATATAATGATGAAACTGGAAGTGTTTATGTTTTACTAATATTCTCTAATAATGAACTATTCTTTGTTGAAACAACACAGCGTTGGTGAATGTTTCTTTTTTATTTTTACCTTTCATACTATGATTTTACCTAGCCCTGGATTTTTCTTCCAATTCCCTGGTTTATAAGGTGAGATGTAAAGCAATTATTAAATATGATTATACTTTCATTCTCAATGTTCCTTTGTGTCAATTTAGTAATAGTTATGCTGTTTAGAATGCCTTGTACTTAGATTTTGTTTTAGAACTGTTTTGGAGCTGCTCCTTTTGTATATATGTAAAATATATTGTTTATTCCTGCCTTTTCTTTATTTATTTATTGCAACACTTCCTGTGAGATAATCAAATCTAGACATACTTCATGACCCTTACACATAGCTCTTTGGACATAAGATTATCTTAAATCTGCTTATCACATTTTCTCCTTTGATAAGAATAGCAGAATCTTATCAAAGGAGAATTTCAAGAATAACAGAATCTAAGCATGAGAAGAGAAGCTGAGGCCAGACCTCTGAGCCTCTCACTCCTGATTTCAGAGAATAAAAATCACACTGTGACTTTAGGGCTGTTGAACATTATGGATTAGTCTAATTGTTGATCTCACACTCACAGCTGACTGAAACTTCAGGAAGACCAACAAAGTAATTTTCTTGTCCTTTGAAAGCTTTTGTTTAACTGTGGCATTGGTTAGTACATTTTTACAGAGTTTTATAACCCTTAGATTACATATTTAAAAGAAACTGCAGTAGAAGAAGATAGACCAGATGGCAAAAAGAGGAAAAAGCCAATCTAATCTAAAATGTGGTAATAAATGAATATTTATTTAATTAGTATGCTAATGATTAAGAGGAAAGTCAATATAGCCAACACGAAAGATATATGAGACATGTATTATAATAAACACTCTGATTTGTGCTGCTTTATGATTTGTGCTGCTTTAGTCTGTCAGATTGACACAGCCCTGCTTGTATATTATGTGACTCAGGAGTAGAGAAAGGAGAGTACATGTTGTTGATATGAGAAACACTAGATGGTTGCTTTCTTTGAAGAACTTGTTTTACTTCCCGAGGAGCAGCACTGTGGTAGCCAAGCACTCTGAAGGGTTTGATATGACAGCATGAATTTCCAGGTGGAGCCAATGCTAGAGCCAGGTCCGTGGCACCCTGGTGGTTGCAGGTGTTCTGTTTGCAGGTCAGAGCCCAGGTCTGTGACTGAGGTTTAAGAGCAAGGTCAATGCTCCCAGGAGTAAGGGATTGCAAACAAACAAAAAATCAGAGTTTTAGGAGTCCAGATGAGTAGGTTCAGAAGACAGTGGCAGCCCTTGGTGGGCAAGTAGGAGGAGGAAACCAGAGGGCAAATCAAGAAGCCAAGGCAGAAGCACAGTTACCTAGATGAGAAACATACAAAGGAGGCTTGCAAGAGGAACTTTCACCCAAGGTCTCGAAGCTAAGTATTTGTCCCAGGGAGTATGCGGTGATTCACAGGAGTGAAGAAAGAATATAATAGAACTGCTGTTTACATTTGTTTTTGTCTCATTCTTTGAAAATCTAATGTTCTACTGACTGGGCTATCTGGGTCACTATCTCATTCTTCAAAAAAATATTCTCTTGGGAACATTCATTCTATTGCATAGAATGAAGCATTTCCCAATTCTAGGATTGCATATAAAAGCCAATGAAGATTTAAAAAATATCCTTATGTATGTCCTATGATGTATATATTACTACAGCATAACTCACATATAGTATAGGAGGCAGGTGCATGCTCAATAGTCTTTATTGATGGAGTGCTACATCTCATGCCTAGACACAAGGAGATTAGTACACTGGCTAATCCAGCTTTGTACAGGTGTGCAGGGTTGGCTCAAACATCCAGCTGAGCTAAATCTGCAAGTGATAGGCTACTCAGTGCCGAGAGGTGAGCAGAGCAACAAGGTCAAAGACTGGCAAAATCTGAGAATCTTGCAGTCTTTTGTAGATCCTTTTTTCCTTCCTCTCTCCCTTTCCAGTTATTTTGTCTTGATGGAATCTAGTGCTTTATTCCTTAAACAATTTTTTTTGGTAAGAATTTCTTTTTTTTTGAATCAGGATCTCACTCTGTTGCCCAAACTGGAGTGCAGTGGTGTGATCATAGCTTACTGCAATGTCAATCTGCTGGGCTCAAGCAATCCTCCCACTGTAGTCTCCCATGTAGCTGGGGCTACAGGCACGTGCCACCATGGCTGCCTAATTTTTAAATTTTTTGTAGAGATGGGGGCTCACCATGTTGCCCAGGTTGGTCTTGAACATCTGGGCTCACATGATCCTCCAGCCTTGGCCTCCCAAAGTGTTGAGATTATAGGCATGAGCCACTATGCCTGGCATATAAGAATTTTTTTTTTTTTTTTTAAACGGAGTCTTGCTCTGTTCCCAGGCTTGAGTGCAGGGTGTAATCTCGGCTCACTGCAACCTCTGCCTCCCAGGTTCAAGCCATTCTCCTGTCTCAACCTCCCAGTAGCGGGGATTACAGGCACATGCCACCATACCCAGCTAATTTTTTTTTTGCATTTTTAGTGGAAATGGGATTTCACCATTTTGGCCAGGCTGGTCTCAAACTCCTGACCTCAAGTGATCCACCTGCCTTGGCCTCCCAAAGTCCTGGGATTGCAGGTCTGAGCCACTGCACCTGGCCAAGAACTTTTAACAATTAAAACTGAACAATTTATCACTTCTAAACTTGATAATATTATATTTTATTCTTTCGGATTTCTGCAACTCCATATTAAACTTTTTCTGAATTAATTATCAGAACAAAATAAGTGGTTAAATCATACCTATTTTAATCACAACTTGCAATGATCATTTTTAACTTACTGTCATTTTAGTTATTGTCACAACTGCTACTGCAATTTAGAATTATAGTGACATGAGCTCTGAGATGATAACTTTTTATCTTTTCCTTGTCCATCTTTATGACCAGTGGTTGCAACCCAGAGAATAGCATCATTCTGTCAATTAGAGACTGGAACCTCAGGATAAAGGCTGGGTAAGCTCAGGGAGATGAAACTAGCATTTATCTATAGCACATGAGGATAAACTGGCCACTCAGCTTTTAGCTGAATATAGTAGTGCTGAGTCATGCTATATTCCGCATTTACTGAGAACCTCTTACATGCCAGGTGCTAAGTCAGCTGATGTAAAAGTAGAAGTTGAGGGTAAGATATAGGTAATTATAAGTTATGCTTTTATATCTTAAGAAGCTGATAACGTAGTTGGGGCGATACATCCTACATACTTATGAGGTTAACTAACACATCAATATATACCTGCCAAATGTGTACTGTAGATAACACAACTTTAAGAGCTCAGAGAGAACATATGGTTTTTTCCTTTTCTTTTCTCTATCCTTTAATTTTCCTGCACTTTTTCAAATCTGTGTAAATAGATTTAGATCATTTGATGAGAATGATTATGCTTATTCCAAAGGACAAATAAATTTAACTGTAGACAAATCTAATGGCCAGATTTGGTTTCTTTCATGTATTCATCCATCATCCATCCAATATTTACAAAACACTTATTATGTATCAGGCAACATGCTAAGTAACAGAATTACAAAAGTGTTCTCAATTCATACTTGCTAATGAAAAGTCTACTTTGACTACAAAACCATTCAAGCGAGTGACTCTGGGGAGGTTTGGATTATAATCCTGAAAGACACAATCTTGAATACTGTAATCCAGAATGTTGAACTCTAGAGAGATAAAAATCCTTAATATGTAAGATCCCTAAAGTCATAATTCTAAAAGATTAAAATCTCAAATGTTGAAATCCTGAAAGCTGAATTCTGGCAAGGGAATTCCTTCATTTTTGGTTGTGGGGCTGCGTAATGTTAGCTGCATCATGTTAGGTGGAACAACTACCTCGTTATTGTCTTTATTCAGATTTGGCAGGAAATTCAAATGAATGAACGGACCATGCAATATGGCAATGATTGAAACTTCAGTTTAAAAATGCATCATTTGGGCTGTGTGTGGTGGCTAACTCCTGTAATCCCAACACTTTGGGAGGCTGAGGTGGGCAGATTGCCTGAGGTCAGGAGTTTGAGACCAGTCTGGCTAACATGGTGAAACCCCATCTCTACTAAAAATACAAAAAGATTAGCCTGGTGTGGTGGTGTGCGCCTATAATCAGAGCTACTTGGGCGGCTGAGGCAGTGAGCTGAGATTGCACCACTCCAACCTGGGCACACAGTGAGACTGTCTCAAAAAAAAAAAAAAAAGCATCATTTGTCTGCATTGACATTTCTTTTAGCTGATGAAATTCCAGGAGGTTTAATTAAAACCACATTTACCTGAAGGAGGTATCAAAGTTACCAACCAGTTCAAAAATAATTAATTTGTACAGTAGTGTAAGAAAATATGCAACGGTGTTGCTCTTTGATCACCACTATTGTTTCCATCAAATTTGTTATCTGTACTTGAGTGCATACAAAATAGATTTCCATACACACAAAACAACATAGAAGCATGGCACAGAAGACAGGAAATTTAATAGATAATGCTCATATTGGTGTATACTGAGTCATGGATTTCAGAAAGAGCAGTGCTAAATAGAAAGTGATTGTGAACATATTCTCCGAGGAAAGCAATACGATGAAAGAAAAAACGTGGCCATTCATCACGACTCAAGACTTCAAAATATAGTTAATGATCGTGAAAGATGGCCAGCTTTTATAGACTATCTCTATCCAATTGCCCATAATCTATCCCGTAATACACTTTTTCATATGTCAAATTTTCTTTTTAGTTTTTTGTTTTGGTCTTTTTCTTTTTTTAGGTTTTCCCCTACTATTTTAAATTGCATCATTTTTTACAATTTGCTATGCTATGTTTTTTATCTTCATACCATTTCCAATACTGGAGATACAAATTGTGTAAAGACTTTAAAAGAGTTCTTATTAATTTTATGCATTGTTTTGCAATTTCAACTCCTCAAAAGTGCATTATCACAACATTGACTGTGTGTAAGCATTGTGTGTTTCTGCAAAAACATTGAAACTTCCTCAGTAAAGAGCTGTCCTTTTTGTACATCTGCATTTGTGAAAATCAAATTTCTCAAGCTCTTGGCTCTTGAGCAATATGGAGCTCTTGACTCCATATTGCAGTGTTTGATCACTGTCATTGAAAGTCTTAGGTTGTCCATTGTGGTATTTTAGATGATGGTAGATAGAAAGCTGCATGCACACAATTATCAACTATTGTAATATGCATTTACGTATTTTGCTTTTTTTAAAAATCTATTTATGTACACAGTATATCTGTCAGAACTCTTAAATGTATGCAACTGTTGTTAGCATACCTGAGTGTTTATGCTTGCAAAAATATCTACTGTCTATTTTATTGTGTAAAGCAGCCTAAAATGTATTCTGTCATGTTTTTATGTTACTCCAAAAAATCCTACTTAAAACATGTAAATAAATGTCAACTTTTTTTTTGTTTGTTTTTTTGAGACAGGATCTCACTTTCTCACCCATCCTGGAGTGCAGTGGCACGATCTTGGCTGACTGCAACCTCTGCCTCTCAGGCTCAAGGGATTCTCCTGCCTCAGCCTCCTGAGTAGCTGGGATTACAGGTGCATGCCACTACTGCCCAGCTAACTTTTGTATATTTAGTAGAGATGGGGTTTCACTATGTTGGCCAGGCTGGCCTCGAACTCCTGACCTTAAATGATACACCCGCCTTGGCCTCCCAAAGTGCTGGGATTACAGGCGTGAGCCACCGCACCCAGCCTAAATGTCAATTAAAAAAAAATGTTTTTTTCCCAGAATTATACTTTTGGAATACGGGCCATTTGGAACTATGATTTTCAGGATTTTAGATATTGGAGACTTTGTTCTTTCAGGATTTCAATGTTCTGGATTATGGCATTTGGGATTGTGTCTTTCATGATTTTGATCAGCTCCCACTCTGGGATCCTGCTCAATGATAGATTCAGCTCAAGGATGAGTTCATAATGAGCCCTTCAGTTGACTAAACATGGGAAATTAATCCATTCATTCATTTATTCATTCATTCACTGATTTATGCCTACATTAAATGTTTATTGTTATGTGCCAGGCAGCATGCTCAATAATGGGCATAGAGTTGTTAAAAAGGAAAATCATGGACCTAGTCTGTATAGCAACACTAGTTCCACTTTTCGCGGGCCTCACAATTTAATGGGAGAAAAAGACATTAAACAAATAATTACTTATTCACAATTGTGAAAAATGCTATGAAGGACCAAGATAAGGGTTTTGGGAGCATATGAAAGGGGGACCTAATTTAGTTTGGGAATAGAAAACACACCCCAAGGAGTAGTTGCACATGGAGAAGGCACTCAGCTTCCTGAGTCTCAGGGTCAGAGAGGTGACCTGTGTCTGAGCTCTGGGAGCAGGAGGTGATTTATGTGGAGTGATTATATCTCAACACAATGAGAAATTTTGCAGGTATTATGCAGGCAAGAGACAGCAATAGATTTAGGGATAAGAGACTTTTTAGGAAGTTATCTTGCAGTGTTTCTCTCTTTTCTCTGTTGCTTTAGAATCAATTATTTAAAGAGCATTCATTCCTTGTTTATATTTTATGTCTTGTCCTTATTTCTAAGTGTAGCAAATATTATTTAACCTCAAATTTTAACTTCTGTGACATTTATTCATGGTTAGGAACTGAAGTTACGGGTGGAATTTAGTGACGGTATTAATCTCCATCTCTAGTTTGCAACTGTCTTCAAATAATTATGAAAACTTTCAGCATGTACATTATAGTCTTGTAACACATATAGCACACACTATGACATTACCTCAGTAGTTTTCATTGTGAAAATGTTGGACAAAACACAAATCAAGGCTCCTTGCATTTTTATTCATGTTTGAGATTTAGCAAACAGCTCAACACTGGTATTGGATGAATAGACAGGAAGTTATTATTCAAGCTTCTTGTCTTAGGACTTGGAATTTTGTTAGGCACATGGTGGGTGTTCTGGGTGTTCAACAAATATTAAGCAAACCAAATGACAGTGGAATTTCTGTGTAGCAACCAGGCACAATGTAGGTATTGGAAAAATACTTTTTGAATTCCATGGAATCTTTCAGAAACTGGAGAAGAATGTTAAGTTGATGACTTAGAAAAAACGTGTAAATAATATGCACATTTAACACTTAATATTGAAAGTTCCCATGGAGCCAAATTATACGTAAAACTCTTGACATGTTTTTTATCTGTTTCTTTTAGTTTTTCTGCACCTCAAAAAATGTTTTTGTTTGTTTGTTTGGAACTAAACCCAGTGGATTAAACCATCTGCCTACTGTTTTCAAAATGAAATAATTCTTTTCTCTCAAATGAATGTGATATCCTAGAATGTAAACCCTTAGAGGGCAAGAATTAATCTTTTCGTGTTATTTAATATTCCACTAAGAAAAATGGAAAGCCACACACTTGGGAGACACAAATAAACACCAGCTGACTATGACAAAGCCTCTTGAAACCAACCTTAAAATAGTTATTTGTTTCGCAGTTTGCCAAAATATTATCTATATTTCAGAGCACACAATTAAAAAAAAAAGAATTCAAACATCTTTAAAATGGTTTCTAAAATGTGTAGGTAAAAATCAAATGAAGTCCCTTAATCTCTGAGATTTCAAATTCATTTTTAGTAACTTTGTTTTATCATTCATTTATTTATGATTTCAAGCCATGCTGAGACTGAATTTCTAGCTTCTCACAAAAATTTTAAATATAAAGTTGTTTGTAGTGTGAAGCTCATTCAACAGAAAACTCCTTTAAATGCTCATAAGGGATTTTTTGAAAACATACAATAGGCTGGGTGTGGTGGCTCACGCCTGTAATCCTAGCACTTTGGGAGGCCAAGGTGGGTGGATCATGAGGTCAAGATATCAAGACCATCCTGGCCAACATGGTGAAACCCCATCTCTACTAAAAATACAAAAATTATTTGGGTGAGGTGGTGCTCACCTGTAGTCGCAGCTACTTGGGAGGCTGAGGCAGGAGAATTGCTTGAACCCAGAAGGCGGATGTTGCAGTGAGCTGAGATTACGCCACTGCACTCCAGCCTGGCAACAGAGCGAGACTCAGTTTAAAAAAAAAAAAAAGAAAACATACAATAATCATAAGCAGTAAGAATAGGAATCTAGGCATCCTTGCTTTATTAATCATCCTTCTTTAATAACCTCAGATTCTAGCCCATGGCCATTCTAATTAGATGTTCAGAATATTGGGATAGAGGACTTCAGTCACCAGTGGAAAGGGAGTGACTGGGGAAGGCAGCTAACTTTTCTGGAGCACCTACTATGTGCTGGGCGCTTTGTATTCATTCAACCCTCAGAACAACCCTATGACAATCTCTCCGATTTTGAAGTTAGAAAACCAAGGCAAAAAGGAATGGCACCAGCTTCCTAAAGCCACACAGATGTGCATAGGAGACAGCTGCAAAGTCCATGCACCGCACTGGACTGACCATCTCCAGGTCATCATCCAGAAAGCTCACAGAGCAAATTTGGCTATTATGCCATGAATACTTGAGACACCAATGGAGAAAAAGATTATTTCACCATGGAAAATTCTGGAAGAGAAGAGGGTGGTCTACAGGATAATTTTGCCTAACTCCTAACATAGAATCATCCTTAGACTGGGACACATAAATCAGGCTTTGATTTAGAGCAGAACGTAGTTTTATGCAGTTCAGCATTGCTAGCTCTCTTCCTATGTTTTTATTGACATACTGCTAAAGAGATGCCAACAGTTCTTTTTTCGTATTCCAACTTAGTGTTATGCATTCCCTGGGTCTTATCTCTCCACAACTGCCATTAACCTTCATTTGGAAGAGTTTTTAACTGTAAAATGTTTGAGGCTAAGGATATAAAGAAGGAATATCAAGAGCACAATTTGCAGTAGCTCATTATGGACGAGTCTGCTACTACTCTCTCCTCCTTCCAATTTTTTAAATGATCTAAAACTGAGAAGCCAGAAGATTCACAGCGTTTCTGGCAAAATTAGTACTGAGAAATGCACACAAAGATACATTCTGGTTAAAATCATAAAACACTTTAAATATAAAGAAAGAAGCTGATACATTACTAATGCTTTATCTTACAACTGGTGGTTGAATCCACACGTTGTGATGTGTAGGCATTGCATTAGGTATTATAAGTAATCTAGAGATGATTTAAAGTAAACGGGAGGATGTGAATAGGTTACATGCAAATGCTACACAATTTATGTAAGAGACTTCAGCATCCAAGGATTCTGGTGTCTGTTGGTGGGGGGAGTCCAATCTCCCACAAATACCAAGGAACGACTGCATATACGGCAATTGGCTTATTCATTCTACTTTTGATAGATGTTTGGGTTACTTCTGCTTCTGTTTTGTTTTTGTTTTTTTCTATTATTATAGTGCTGCTATGGACATGCTTGTTTTTTGTTTCTCCTATGATTATGATGTTTCTGTGAAGAAACATTCTTGTATTTGTTTACAAGAATTTTACCAGGGTGCAAAAATGGAAGGGGAACTTACAGGCCATAGAATATACCCATATTCAGTTTTGTTAGTATCAGTGTTTTTCATAACAGAGGTACTAAATCAAACTCCCATATCCTCATTAATTTGATATTGATAGACTTTGAAACATTTGCCAGTCTTGTGAGTACAAAATAGTATCTCACTGTAGTGTCAATTTGCATTTGGCCTACCTCTAAAAAGTCTGAGCATCTTTCATTTGTTTATTGGTAATTCAGGTTACTATAGTAATGAGCCTCTTCAAGTATTTTACATATTTTTTTATTTGATTGCTTTAGGCATTTACTCATTGATATTCAGGAATTTTACATACGAAAGTTCCTAAATTTAGTAAAGTTGAATTTATAGATCTTTTTATTATGTATTGTATTTTACGTATCGTAAGAAATTATTCCCTATCGCCAAGTAATATGTTATTTCTAAAAAGTGTTATCATTTTGCTTTTTACATTTGGATTAATCTACCTAAAATGCATCCTTATCCTTCTTTTTCAGGTGGTGTAACATAGAGATTTTTTTTTTCAGAATGAATAATCAGTGTCTCAAAACTACTTATTAAAATTCCGTACCCCACTGATCTGCAAAGCCAGCTCTAAACCTTATGTGTGTAGATTTTCTTCTAGGCTTTCTATTCTATTTTACTAATCAGTTTTGTTTATGTCTTATCTGTCTTTCATTAATACCACATGGTCTTAATATTTTTATAAGTTTTGATATCTGGCAAGCCAAATCCTCCTCCCTTGTGATTTTTTAAGGAGTTTTTTTGCTCTATAATCTTTCATAAAAATTTTACAATTGCCTTGTCAAATTTCAGTTATACACATACACGCACACAAAAACATGTTGGGATTTTTTTTCTTCAAGTTCCGGGATACATGCACAGAACTTGTAGGTTTGTTACTTTGTTACATAGGTATATGTGTGCCATGGTGGTTTGCTGCACCTATCAAGCCATCACCTACATTTTAAGTCCCATATGCATTAGCTACCTGGCTCTGTGGACAGGCCCTGGTGTGTGTTGTTCCCTTCCTGTGTCCATGTGTTCTTATTGTTCAACTCTAACTTATGAGTGAGAACACGTGGTGTTTGGTTTTCTGTTCCTCTGTTGATTTGCTGAGGATGATGGCTTCTAGTTTCATCCATGTCCCTGCAAAGGACATGATCTCATTCCTTTTTGTGGCTGCATAGTATTCCAACATGATGGGATTTTGATTGGAATTGCAGTTAGAAAACTATATATCAATTTAGGCAGTCTAGGAAGACTTGACATCTATATGTCGTTAAGAATATGCCATATTTCTAGTTTTATTTAGTTCTGAAACTGGCCCACTCATCCTATAGGACTATTTGCTTTTTTTTGTTGCTGTTGTTAATAAACATAGACATTGACCCTTCCTGGTTTTAAAACTTGAAACTTACATTTGTCTCATCTGAGTTCCTTTCTCAGGAAGCTGACCTTCAGGCAAGGCACTGAAACTCATCATATCCCCACATCCACATAATGAGTTGTCAGACCCCTGGTTCATCATTGCTGCATCCTCCTGCTCCTTAATTCCTGTTTTCCTGTCTTCCTTGCTGTGTAAACCTCCCAATTTTGGTCAGTTGGGGGGACATATTCAAGACTATCTCCTGTTCTCCTTGAGATAGTACCTGAATAAAGCCTTCTTCCCTGCCAATACTTGTTGACTCAGACTTGGCATTCTGTGTGGTGGATATCAGGAGCTAGACTGAACCGCTGGTGTTTCAGTTGCAGTTCTTTTTTCTTTTTCTTTTTATTTTTTTGAGATGGAATCTTGCTCTTTCACCCAGACTGGAGGGCAATGGCATGATCTCGGCTCACTGCAACCTCTGCTTCCCTGATTCAAGTGATTCTCCTGCCTCAGCCTCCTGAGTAGCTGGGATTACAGACATGTGCCACCATACTTTGCTAATTTTTCTATTTTTAGTAGAGGAGGGGTTTCACCATGTTGGCCAGGCTGGTCTCGAATATCTGACCTCAGGTTATCTGCCTGTCTCAGCCTCCCACAGTGCTGGGATTACAGGTGTGAGTCACCACAACCAGCCCAGTTACAGCTTTTAAAAACATCTTGAAGTAAAGGCTTAGAATTTTCTCCATAAAAGTTGTATTCATCGTTTTGAAAGCTATGTAACTTCCAAGGAGGGAATATTTTCCAACGTTCACTTCAGATTTATGAAAAACAATGGTCGTAGAAGCACCTTTAGAGGGTAGAGTTCAGGGATCAAGGAAAACAACTCATAAGGGAGTTCTTCTGAGAGCACAGAAAAGGGCCCGTCCCTCAAGGAGCTTCCATTCTCCTCCACCACTCGCTTCAGGGTGAAGAACTTTCATATAGACTTGCTAGTAGAATTCCAGGGCTAGCGACTTCTGAGTGTCACTCATTCCTCCCTTTTCAAAATGAGGTTTTTATTGTGGTTACCCTGGCCCAACTCCACTGTTATATTTTGTATGTTGTGAGTGTAGATAATTTGTGTTTTTTTCCCATAGGTCACTAAACCTTGTTCACTGAACATATATCAACATTTGTTTGAAAAAATTATGAGTTGCCTTAAAATTAGAAATGAATCCAGTTATCAGATAGGACTAGTTTTGTTCCCCCTTGTGGAGGCAGTGAATGTATTCTACGTGTGAGAAGAAGAGTAAAAAGGTTGGTAGACCCTTGTCTCACACTATATACAAAAATTGACTCAAAAGAAATAACAGACTTCAGTGTAAGAGCAAAAGCTATAAAACTCTTAGAATAAATAGGAATAAATTTTTGTGAACTTGCATTAGGCATTCTTTTTTCAAATGACATTAAAAGTATATGCAGCAAAAAAAATAAATTGACTTCAAAAATAAAAAATTTTGTCCTTCAAAGGACATGATAAAAAGGAAAAGATAATACACAAAATGGGAGAAAATATTTGCAAATAATACATTTGCAAATAATACAAACAATACAAATAATAATATTTGATGAGGGACTTGTATTCAGAACATGTAAATAACTCTTACAGTCAACAATAAAAAGACAAAAAATATAATTTAAAATGGGCAAACAATTTGAATAGACATTTCTCCAAAGAAGGTATACAAACGGCCAATAAATACATGAAAAGATGCTTCATGTAATTAGTCATTAGAGGAAAGATAATCAAATGCACAATAAGATTCCACTTCATACCCAATATGATAGTTAAAATAAGAGACAATAACAAATGACAAGGACATGGGGAAATTGGTGCTTTTACATTACTGGTGGAAATGTAAAGTGTTGTAGCCATTTGGTAAAAAGTTTGGCAGTTCCTCAGATTGTTAAACATAGACTTACCATATAATCTAGCAATTCCAATTCTACATATGTACCAAAGAACAGAAAACAGGTGTTCAAACAAAAACTTGTACACAAATGTGGATAGCAGCATTATTCATGATAGCCAAAATGTAGAAGCGACTCAAATGTCTATTAACTGATGAACAGACACACAGGTGTGAAATATCTATTCAATAAAATATAATTTGGTCATGAAAAGAAATGAAGTACTAATACTTGCTACAACATAAATGAACTTTGAAATTATCATGATAAATTTATTTCACATTGCATACATGTGTCAAAACACCTCATGTACCCCATAAGTGTATAACCTGCTATGTACCCTCAAAAATTAAAAATTAAAAAATTTATATTATGATAAGTGAAAGAAACTAGACTGAAAAGGAACCTATTGCATCTCATTGCATTACATTTATAGGTAATTATATGACATGTTTGGAATAGGCCAATCCATGAAGACAGAAAATAGATCAGTGGTTGCTAGGGGTTGGACAGAGAGGAAAAAGGGGAATGGCTTTTAATAGGTATGGAGATTCTTTTTGAGGTGATGAAAATGTTCTAAAATTAGAAGTGATGATGGTTGCACAACTCTGTGAATATACTGAAAATCATTAAATTGCACATTTTAACATGGTAAACTTTTTGATCTATGGATTATTTCTTAGTAAAGTTGTTGTTTACAAAAAGTTACTAGAAAAATAAAGGGTAGCCTGTGGCCAGAGTCTTTGCTAATCATTAGTAAATTTTTCCCAAGTCTTCTTGTGTGCACTCTTCTTTTTAGGCACTGTAGGTAGATGTGGCCTCATACTTAGTGCTGAACAATAGGATGTCAGTAGAAATGCTGTATGCCATCTTATCTTAGCATATAAGATCCTCTCATGTGGGATTCTCCACATCCTTCCCTTTACAAATGAATATGGTGACTTTTTGTTCTACATTTAGTATTTTGCTACCAGAATTACTTACACTTAGATATTGTTTTATGCAATGTTTGTTTTAGATTTGTCCACATATTTATCAATTATTTTGCTCACGTGTTTTTGCAATTCAGCCCTGGCTTCTGGGTTCAGTTCTATTCTTCCTGAATACATCTGTTAGGCATTTCTTTAATTTGGGACTGTGGATGGTAAACTTTTTCAGTGTGCTTGTCTAAGCTGTATTTGTTTTAGTTCTTGAAAGAGAGTTGGGTATAAAGCTATAGGTTAAACATTATTTTCTCTTGGCTTTTAAGAGTTATTATTTCACCGTGTTCTGGCATCAATTGTTGCTGAGAAATTTCCTGCCAGTTTAATTTGTCATTACTTATAGAAATCTGTCTCTAGTCTCTGGTTGCTTTCAAGATCTAGAAAATATCTGGTTGCAAATTCCTTTCTCTTTGGGGTTCTTTGGTATTCCTGAATCTGAAAAATCAGCATCTTTTATCAATTCTGGAAAATTCCACTAAGCATCTCTTACCTATCCCCCGTTCTCTTTATTTCCTTCCTATGAGGCTCCCAGTCCAAATGTTGGACCACATCATTCTCCTTTCCATGTTTGCTAAATTCCCTTCCATGTTTTCATTTTCTGTTTTTCTGAGCTCTATTCTATTTTCATTTTTCTTCTAGTTTTGCAATTCTGTTTTTAACTGTATCTTCTTTGCTGTTTAAAACATCTTTTGAGTTTTAAATCATTTATGACTATATTTTTATTTTCAGATATTCTATATTGTTCTTTTAAAAATATTCCTAATAAAAGATGAATAGAAAAGATAAAATTTTGTCTTGCATTATTTCTATAAGACCTTATTTTTATCTATGTTTAATTTCACTGTTTATTTCTACTTTGTATTCAATGGTATTCCCAGGAATCTAATTCTATTTTTTGTCTCATAGATTTTGCTGATGCTGACGTGTTTCTCTCATGCAGTTTTGTAATTTTTGATATTGAACTAATTTTCGGTGAGATTTTTATATGGGAATACTTTGTAGTCTGAATTTACTGGATTGAAGAAACATCCCTTCTGGAAGCTTTTGCATCTTGTTCTTTTAGGTGCCCTAGAGGATGTTACAAGTCAGATACCACTTTTTATGTGTATATCTCAGCCTAGTAGTTTCTGGACTAGCATGTAGACCTAAAGTTCCATATTCTCCAGTATCAGAGAAGCTTTTTGCTGTTGTTGTTTGTTTTGTTTCTCCTTCCTTATTATTATTTTTTTAATTGTACTTTAAGTTCTGGGGTACTTGTACAGAACATGGAGGTTTGTTACATAGGTATACACATGCCATGGTGGTTGGTTGTATCCATCAACCTGTCATCTACATTAGGTATTTCTCCTAGTGCTATCCCTCCCCTAGCCCTCCACCCCGTGACAGTCTCCAGTGTGTGATGTTCCCCTCCCTGTGTCCATGTGTTCTTGTTGTTCAACTCCCACTTATGAGTGAGACTATGGGGTGTTTGGTTTTCTGTTCTTGTGTTAGTTTTCTGAGAATGATGGTTTCTAGCTTCATCCATGTCCCTGCAAAGGACATGAACTCATCCTTTTTTTGTGGCTACATAGTATTCCATAGTGTATATGTGCCACATTTTCTTTATGCAGTCTATCATTGATGGGCATTTGGGTTGGTTTCAAGTTTTTGCTATTGTAACCAGTGCTACAATAAACATATACATGGATGTGTCTTTATAATACAGTGATTTATAATTCTTTGGGTATATACCCAGTAATGGGATTGCTGGGTCAAATGGTATTTCTGGTTCTAGATCCTTGAGGAATTGCCACACTGTCTTCCACAATGGTTGAACTAATTTACACTCCCACCAACAGTGTAAAAGTGTTCCTATTTGTCCACATC
>CAUYLG010010229.1:0-30507 GCA_963573385.1 Cacajao melanocephalus | reverse complement strand
GGGGGGCTTTGCATTTCGACAATATAATGCCCCTATCCTCTAGCCTTGGTGACATAATCATATTATTTAAAAAAAAAAAAAAAAAAAAAAAAAAAAAAAAAAAAAAAAGTCAAAAAACCCTTTGACTTATTCCTTATTTTAAAAGAACATGAAAGAAGAATTCCCAAATCTCAATAAGTCCTAAAACAGCAACCATGAAACTCTTCATGAAGAACCCCGTGGGCACGCAGGAGGCCGCACTTTTCAAGAGATACTATCCTCCCACAGACTCCCCATTGCGGATGCACAGAGGTCCAGCTTGAAAGCCTTTGCAAGTTGGGCTAGAAACACCAGCCCTGCACATACAAGTTTCCATTGTGAAAGTTGTTGGAATCAAAATGGAATAACTTGTGTTAAAAACTCTAACAAAAGATGCCAGAGAAGGCCATGAAAAGAAAGTTATCACACACAAAAGCCTGAAAACAACTATCACAAAAGATTCTGCAAAAACCACAACCTTGCACAAAGACCATCACAATCTTACATAAAAACAATACTTCTACAAGGACATCTGCCCAGCAGATTTGCCCAGCCTTGAACTGGTGCCACCCTTGTTATTGATCCTTATAACCCAGGATAATTATCTCAAAACAACTATGCAATCCTCTCATTTTCCTTTAAAAGCCATTGTCATCTGTTACCGTCCTGAATATGCACATTCCTATTGCAATGCCTATTCCCAAATAAATATTATTTTCTTTTAGAGAGCATCTCTCTAACTGTTATTTGACACCATTTTGTCTCAGTCATCATGTTAACTTTATCAGTGTTCACATAGGGTTGCTTTTCAAAAAGTTTGTTCTGACCTTATAAAATTATTGAAAGATTTTCAAACTTAAGTCCAACATTAGGTATCTCTAATATTCAAAGTGTGACCTGCAAAGTAATTCAGCCTAGGACATACCAACAGAAGTACTCACCCCCTCCCCACCCAAAAACCTGAGTCCCTCCAAAAATATGGGAAGGATGAAATAGAGAGCAAAGGAAAAGGAAAATAAAACTATTTCTATAATAATCCTGAACTTAGCAAGAGAAGTTGCAATGAGTAATTATTTTATTTTTTTAGTCAATTTTAACCAAATCGTTGGTTAATAATCCTGTGAAAACATAAAGGAAAGCACAGGAAATAATTCAGTCATCATATTTACTGAGAGTTTATTATGTACCAAGCACTGCTCCATTCAATCTCCCCACAACCTTACAAGGTGGGTATACTATTACTCCATGTTACAGATGAGAAAACTGAGGCACAAAGCAGTTAAGTCACTTACCCAAGGTCATATAGCTAGTAAGTGCTGCAAACTGGAATAAGAGAAGAAATGAACTAAAAAAAAATTCTGAAGAATGTATGGTAACTGAGATGTCTTAGGCAACAGAGAGCTAATAGGTGGAAGATATGCAGAGAAATCATTCATTCATTCATTCATGCATGCATGCACCTACTGAGCTGAGTGCTGGAGACACAGCAATGGCAAATCAGTTTGTTGCTGTTGTTTTGAGATGGAGTCTCTGTCGCCCAGGCTGAAGTGCAATGGCACGATCTCCGCTCACTGCAACCTCCACCTCCCTGATTCAAGTGACTCCTGTCTCAGCCTCCCAAGTAGCTGGGAATACAGGCACATACCGTCACACCCGGCCTTTTTTTTGTTTTGTTTTGTTTTGCTTTTTTAGACAGAGTCTTGCTCTGTCACCCAGGCTGAAGTGGCATGATCTTGGCTCACTGCAACCTCTGCCTCCCAGATTCAAGCAATTCCCTGCCTCAGCATCCTGAGGAGCTGAAATTACAGGAATGCACCACCATGCCTGGCTAATTTTTGTATTTTTAGTAGAGACAGGGTTTCACCGTGTTCCCTAGGCTGGTCCGGAACTCCTGAGCTCAGGCAATCCACCCACCGCAGCCTCCCAACGTGCTACGATTACAAGCATGCGCCACCACGCCCAGCTGGCAAATCAGTTTCTAAAGCTAGTCATTGTCCTTGAGATCTGGTGGTTATATGCAATGCAGCAAAGCTAAGGTGGAGAACGCACTGAGTGGGGAGCGCAGGGGACCTCTGTGAGACCTGAAGGTTAGAAAAAGCTCTTCCAGCGGATACTGTTGTCTTCTCTGAGACCTGGAGGATGAGGAAAGATGCTCTGGAGGTCAGAGAAGATTGCCTTAGTCCTTTGGGAAGTTTTTGCTTCCCATGGGTGCTGGATGCTTTTTAAATAGACCCCAAAAGAAGAGAACAGACTCTGACTGCCAAATTCCAAATGAATCCAGTCATAGAGTTTATTTTTCCTCCTATCCTAAAAGCCCTCAGGGAAAGAGAAAGGGCTTGGCAAAGGCAGAGGGTGGCCAGATAAACTGGGAAAGGCCTGAAGCCAGGATGTGAGGGGTTCATTGGGAGGAAGGAAGCTCTGGGGGCCAAGCCAGCTATAGCAGTGGGAGAGAGAGCTCAACCTGGTATGCGGACACGTTTGTGGAGAATACAACAGGGATAAGTTAAAGCAGTCCAAGACAGCAACCAAACTCAGACCGGCTCAGAGAGAGGGAGCTGCACTTCCTGGGCAGACACTATGCAGACATCTACGCAGAGAGGAGTGGCGTCAGACGGCATTCTAGACTTGGCTGGGACTCAAAAGCAAACAACTCCCAGAAGAGAAATGGGCAGAGAAAACAGAGGCTTGGGTTGAGGTAAAGGCTCAGTCTTTCCAGGGAATTCCAGAAAGAAGAAATCACATGTGAGACATCTAAAGAGGATGACTTTTCTGGGAGACAGAAAGTCATTCAACTTGGCACATCAGGAGGTCAAAGAGGAGGGGTTGAGTGAGGCACACAGAAGGCAAGTTGGTAAGGGCTTCATGAAGAATTATAAGAAGCCTGGCATTCTTCTCATTAAACAGGGGTGATAGGTCAATGATATTTACCTAAGTATAAACCCTCAATTGGCCAGAGCTGCTGCAAGAGACTCAGATTAAGAATTGTGTATGTTCCAATTGGTTTGGTACATTCATACCTGGGAACCTTTTTTTGTGTTTTGTTTTGTTTTGAGACGGAGTCTCGCTCTGTCACCCAGGCTGGAGTGGAGTGGCGTGACCTCAACTCACTGCAACCTCTGCCTCCAGGGTTCAAGCAATTCTCCTGCCTCAGCCTCCCTAGTAGCTGGGACTATAGGCACGTGCCACCATGTCTGGCTAATTTTTGTATTTTTAGTGGAGACAGGGTTTCGCCGTGTTGGCCAAACTGGTCTTGAATTCCTGACCTCAGGTGATCCACCTGCCTCGACCTCCCAAAGTGCTGGGATTACAGGTATGAGCCACCGCACCCAGGCTTATACCTGAGAATAGTTTTTATTCAGTCCCTAATTATCTTCTTCTTGCAAACACAATTGGTATAGAATTACATTAAGAATGTGACCCAAAAATTTAGCAAGATAAGTTCTGAGAGGCATATAAAGCTGTAAAGTGTTGCTTCTTTGCACCAAACCAATTTTCCTGCCTTCTGGATGTCCATCTCTTCATTTCAATGGCTAAAGAGATAGGAGGTTTTCCAACGCAGGTGTCATTGCCACCACATAGCCCCTCCTAAACCTCCCACTGAAGACCTACCAGGATAACAGGACCTACAGTTTGGTCAACTTCTGACCCTTTGAGGCCATGCAAGCCCCCTCATGTTATGCACTAACACTCCTCAGCTTTGCACTAACCTGCCCAATTGCATTCCTGAAACCAGGAACCACACACAGAACATTAGAGATTTTACTGCAGGCCAAAGACACGAGTTCCTTCCTCTTGAAGTTGTATCTTCTCTCCTCTGTCTTGCATATCTCATTCCCAGATCACCTGCCCTGCTCCTGAAGACCTTGACATTCAAGCCAATCACCATCTCTACTGTGTCACATGGGCTTCCAGGACCAATTTTATGTAACAGGAGGACAAATATTTGAACCTTAAGGAAAACCTAAAAATACTGCTTCTCACTAAGGCATGAGAATATACTAAAATGACCTGACAGAATGTCACTGAACAAGAATCAAAAAGAACAGCGACTTAAAGTTTTCCAGGATTTCCTTTATTCTGACACATCCACATTTCTCTTTTAAAGCAAGCATTATTAATAAGCAATGACACTATGAGAAGACACTACAGAGGGAAGTAGCTTAGCATTAAGGAAGTTGATCTGAAGCTTGACAGCTATAGAGTCTGACAATATTGAAATTCGTTTGTTATTCACCTAAGAGGCTGAAACACCAGCCAGGTAGCTGCACTGCAGAGGCAGATAAAGCAACATCCATGTCATTCATGTGATCGGTGACTCTTTCTTAAAAAGGTGAATCCTCAGCATCAGTGAAAGGAATGTTGTTATTCTCACACCTTAACAAGCTAAAACAAAATTTTTAAAAACTAGCATCCGTGAAAGAAATGTTGTTAACATCTTAACATCCTAGCTGATCGTCTGTTCATAAGAAAAGGAATCAATGCTTTCAGGATAAATATCCTTCCAAACATTCAAAAACACTCAAGAAACTCCTTCCTGGGCACAAAGTTTTATTCATAGTAAAGTCTGTGACGGAACCACCAAAAATATTTTATTTCTCCTGATTTGACTTTCTCCCAAGCTTCTTACGATGATAAGGAGACATTTTTATTTTTTATTTGTCTCCTTTGCCAAGGTGAATTATGAAATCGGGCCACTGGGAGATTAATATAGGGCACTGCATCATTTGCCACCAAATGATCATATCATTTCCCGCATAACAAAAGAAGGATGAAGCCTAATTATGGAATAACCAAAAGACATTTCTCTCTACTTGTTGTTACAAAAAGAAATGCTTTCTAATTTATTTTACAGGGAAATTTAAATATAAATTCTGTGTTAATGCAAAGTTAAAGTGTTAAGATAATGAATTTTAAGACAGGAAATGAGGCTCTTAGGGGTTTAAAAGCCTCTCATGATATATGCAGTATAGTCAGGATCATAGTTTAAAATCTAAATTTTCTTTGCAACTGTGTATATTTGGAAGTTGGCTATTACTCAGTGACCTCAAATCTTCTTGATGTGAAAGGCAGTTAAATAATAGAGCAGAACACAAGACTGATCACACAAAAATCTTCCTTGATTATTTCTGAGGGTTCTTCAAATATTTCTGTGCCCCCGATGACTCAGGATCAGGGCTCATGGATCCAGAGTCATCTGGCTTTAAACGACCTCTAGAGAGTCCTTCAAGTTCTGTGTCTCTAATATTGAATTTTATAGGCTATTAATGCCTTTTCAATTATATCATTAGCTATTTTCCTGCATGGCAGTACCTCTTTTCAGAGATGAGATGCAGAATACTGATAAGAAATCAGTTTCTGTCCTTTATTACACAGTGAGATGTTATCACTGAGGGACTTTACATTAAGGGCTTACTCTCAGCCAAATGCCCTGCAGTGTCTCCAATACAATATGCTATGATCACTAGGGAGCCCCCTCCTTCCTCTCCAGAACTGTCCATAAAGGGCAGGCTTGATCTATAAAGAACGAGTCCAAAATTAAGTTCATCCTCTTCCGCCAACACAAACCGGCCGTGGCAGAGACTGGCCCCCAGTCTCCCACAAGAGAAATTTTGGGGTTTCTCTTGACTTCCCTCCAGTTTCTTTACAAGACCTGTATGTTCTACTTCTTTAAGATCTCTTGTCCATCTCTTCACCTCTATTTAGGGTAACGATGTGTTCCTATTGTCCAGGACAGTCTTGATTTATTCCTACTGTCCCAGCATAATGATGAACAGTGCCCTCTTTCACTCACAAGACTACGGGTATGGACAACAAATGATACTGTCTCTACCTCGACTCCCATCGCCACAGCTGACTTCAGGACCTTGCTGATTCCTACCTGGATGTTAGTAGTAGTTGGCAGTAGGAGCTGCCAACTGATCTTCCCTTTGATCCATTTACTTTAAAAATTTTTTAATCGACTGGGCATGGTGGCTCACGCTTATAATCCCAGCACTTTGGGAGGCTGAGGTGGGTGGATCACCTGAAGTCAGGAGTTTGAGACCAGCCTGGCCAACATGGTGAAACTGAAAACACAAAAATTAGCTGGGCATGGTGGCAGGCACCTGTAATCCCAGCTACTTGGGAGGCTGAGGCAGGAGAATTGCTTGAATCCAGGAGGCGGAGGTTGCAGTGAGCCGAGATCACACCACTGCACTCCAGCTTGGGTGACAAGAGCAAAACTCCATCTCAAAAAAAAAAAAAAAAGAAGAGAAAAAAATTTGAACTGATTGCTAATTCTGTACCCGACACACTATTAGCATGAGGTCACACTCCCCTGTAGGGACATGCAGTTAGCTTACTGCACAAGGACACCTAGCCCAGGGAGCAAGGAAGGCTATAATTCAGTTCTCCACCTGCTGGGCCACGCATCTTCATGTGGACTGGGTCTGCCTCCTCAGAAGAAGGGATGCCTTTTTCTTCATACAAAGCAACCACCTGCTTGCCGAGTCTTAACCCTCTGTGCTGCATCTACCCAGTGGAGGTGCTTTTTTTTCATTCCCATAAAGGCACTGCATAGGCTGACAGTAGCCCCTGCATTGTGGAAACTACGTTCCTTCTTCAAGTCTGTCCCTATTATGACCCATTTCCCTCTTACTTCTGTAATGAGCTTCCAACACCACAAACTGACCTTGCCTCTCCCCTGCATCTCTCAAAGCTCACGGTCATCTATAAGATGCAGTCCAGGCTGGACGCAGTGGGTCACACCTGTAATCCCAGCATTTTGGGAGGTCGAGGCAGGCAGATTGCAAGGTCAGAAGATCTAGACCATCCTGGCCAACATGGTGAAACCCCATCTCTACTAAAATACAAAACATTAGCCAGGCGTGGTACCATGTGCCTATAGTCCCAGCTACTCAGGAGGCTGAGGCAGGGGAATCACTTGAATCCGGGAGGCAAAGGTTGCAGTGAGCCAAGACTGCACCACTGCACTCCAGCCTAGGAGACAGAGGGAGACTTTGTCTCAAAAACAAAACAAAGATGCAGTCCAAAGCCCTGGGCGTGGTATGCAAGGCCCTCACCACTTCTCCGCATACTCACCTTGCTTCAGCTAAGCTGAACTTTTTGTGGTTGCTGGAATGTGTCGACATGGTTTCCACTGGTTTAGCAGGTTTTGATGCACTGTTGATCTGAGTTTGGGTGATCAGATACACCCTACCCCACCACCTGAAAATCTCCAACTTACTAATAATGATGATGATGAAGGAGAGAAAGGAGAGAAAAATGAACTGATCATAAAGATGAGAAATAACTACTGTAAGGGACTGTTGAATAGTCTGTTCCCTTGCCTAAAAGTGGCACTAGGATCTATAACCCAAAACTATAGGTGCTATGTGTCTCCAATTCTAAAGCAGAGCCACCAAGAATTGGACCAGAGCCACATGTGGTGGCTCATGCCTATAATCCCAGTACTTTGGGGGGCCAAGGCAGGAGGATCACTTAACACCAGGAGCTGGAGACCAGCCTGAGCAACATTATGAGACTCTGTCTCTATAAAAGCAAACCAAAATTATTAATAGCCCAGTATGGTGGTGTGCGCCTATAATCTCAGCTGTTTAAGAGACTGAGGTGGGGGGGGTCGCTTGGGCCCAGGAATTTGGGGCTCAGTGAGCTATGATTGCACCATTGCACTCTAGCCTGGGTGACAAAGCAAGACCCTGTCTCAAAAAAAAAAAAAAATTGGACCAGAATGCTCCTCAATGTGATATGTCCCTACCACAAGCCCCACAAGCCCCAACACCATCCCCCCCACCACACACACACACACACATATAAACAGGTTTGGGGTGAGTGAGAATCTATAGGAGAAAGCAGAAGGTTTCTCCTCCCCTAATCCCTGCCTTTCAACTCCTAAGAAGACAAGGGTAATGGAGGCAAGAGAGCTATGATGTTTGCAAGAAAAAGAGACAAGCATTCCATTGTCCAGTTAGATGTCTCCTGGACAGGCAGGCTGGCATCTGGCCTTGTGCTGGCTGGACACAGAGGAACGTCTCAGGGGTAGGCTGCACAGCACCATGGGTTTCTTACAGATATCAAGAAGCTTGCCAGACTGAATAGTCTTACAGATGCTCCACCAAGGAGGGTGCTCACCAGGTACAAGGACCCATCAGCAAAGGGTCTGGGAGTGTTCTGTGGGCTGGGGGAATACTGAGCTAAAGTAGTGTAGAAGAGACGAGGGGTATCTCTCATGCATCATTACCCTTCAGCCATATATCACCAGGAATGCACCCATGGTTGAATAAGTTGAGTTTATCACTCATTGCAGCAAGGGAGAATAGACACTATATGGAACCATGGGGGTCTCAGTAAGGGGGTGTTAGAAAGAGCCTGCTACAGGATTTGGACTTTGCTTGAGTAATTTAGGGGAAGGTCTAAGGCAGCAGGAGGTTGCTATGGATTGGGTGCCATCAAAAAGCAGGAATGTGTAATCCCAGCTACTCTGGAGGCTGAGGCAGAGAACTGCTTGAACCTGGGAGGTGGAGGTTGTAGTGAGCCAAGATCGTGCCACTGTATTCCAGCCTGGGTGACAGAGCAAGACAGACAAGAAGAATAGAAGGAAAGAAGGAAAGAAAAAAAGAAAAGAAAAGAAAAAGGAAGAAAGGAAGGAAGGAAGGAAAGAAGGGTGGGAGGGAAAGAAAGAAAGATTCTTTTTAAATATTTTTTAAAATTATATATATTTACAGTGTACATGATGTTTTGATATAGGTATGTATTGTGGAATGACTAGATTAAGCAAATTAACATAACCTTTACCTCACATACTTATCATTTTTGAGTCAGGAACATTTAAAATCTACTCTCTGTCAGGCATGATGACTCACACCTGTAATCCCAGCACTTTGGGAGGCTGAGGCAGGTGGATCATGAGGTCAGGAGTTTGAGACCAGCCTGACCAATATGATGAATCCCCATTTCTACTAAAAACAGAAATTAGCTGGGTGTGGTGGTGCACACCTGTAATCCCAGCTACTTTGGAGGCTAAGGCAGGAGAATCACTTGAACTAGGGAGGCAGAGGTTGCAGTGAGCCAAGATCACAACACTGCACTCCAGACAGAGCGAAACTCCATCTCAAAAGAAAAGAAAACTCAACACCACTTCATGATACAAAACACTCAACAAACAGAATAGAAAGGAATTTCCTCAACCTGATAAGACTGCCTATGAAATGCCTACAGCTAACATCATACTTAATGGTGAAAAACTAGCAACTTTCCCTCTAAGGTGAGCTCCAGGACAAGGGTGTCCACTCACCTCTTCTATTCAACCTGAAACTGGAGGTTCTAACCAGGGCAATTAAGCAAGAAAAAGAAACCAAAGGCACCAATTAAACAGGAAGAAGCAAAAGTAGCTCAATCTCCACATCCAGCCTCTCCATCTCACGAAAACTGAAGCTGAACAGGTGACAATCTCTGTTCTTGGAAGGATGGAGTTGTCAACTGCTCTTTAAAGGCCTCATTCACCTGCCTTTTTCCCAACATCTCTTCTTGTTTTCAGGTCCTCCAGCTTGACTGGCACTATCAAAGAGCTCTGGTTCCCCCTTCAGTGACCAGAACCTTGCTTATTTTCTTTGCTTGCTGGGCAATGAGGAGGCTCCTCAAAGGGACTCTGATGTGGCACATGCTTGCGTTCTCACTGTTGGCGCTGATGCAGGACTTTCACACACTGCGGGTGACAGCTCTTAGCATACAGCTGCTGTAACTGCCCACCCACATGCCCTGCATGAGCCCACGCACACACAGTTTGTAGAGCCCGAGGGCTTTGTCTGGCTGTGGAGATATGCACCTTTATTGGCTGTCTTCCCTTCCTGCTTGCTCACCTGCCTGCCCCAATCCTCAAACCATGTGTCCTGAGGTGGCCTCTCAGGTGACCTACTTGCACTGGAATCCTTGTCTCAGAGTAACCTCCTGGAGAATCTAAAACTATGATAGATCATCATACTAGATCATGGAACCAATTTAGTGGATCTTGACCAGTGAATTAATAAAAATGAAGTCAGGGCTGGGTGCAGTGGCTCACACCTGTAATCCCAGCACTTTGGGAGGCCAAGGCAGGCAGATCACTTGAGGTTAGGAGTTCAAGACCAGCCTGGGCAACATGGTAAAACCCCGTCTCTAGTCAAAAGATAAAAATTAGCCAGGCATGGTGGTGCATGCCTGTAATTCCAGCTACTCGGGAGGCTGAGGCAGAAGGATTGTTTGAAGCCAGGAGGCAGAAGTTGCAGTGAGCTGAAGTCTCAGTACTGCACTCCAGCCTGAGCAACACAGAGGGACTCTATCTCAAAAAAAAAAAAAAAAGAAAGAAAAAGAAAAAGAAATTGAATAGAAAATAGAGTGCACTCTGCATTTGTTTCCTTTTCAGAGTGTGTACTGGGTCATGTAAACTCCATCTCCCAGAACAAACGCAAAAATATTTAGGAAAACTCTGCTCTAAAGAGTTTTCATTGTTTTTTAAAACAACAGTCAGGTCAACATATGACCTTCAGGGTAAAAAAAAAAATGCTCCACTTGTCTATAATACACGAAGGAGAGACCAAAAAGCCGTGCTAGGTTTTTCTGGATTGGAGGATGTTTCCCCACTCTCCACCACCCCGATTTTGTCATTTAATTTTCGAAAAGTTTACAATAACTATCCTTCTAAGAGTCTGCTGAAAATGAGTTCTTTACATTGCTGATAGGATTATGAACTGAACTGCTGGCTTTCAGTCAGCAATCCTATAAATCCCTGGATTTATGCTAAGAAAAAAGAACACAAAAGAACCACAATGTGACATGCAGAATAATGCACGCTGCAGTGTTACCCATTCAGTTAAAAAGTGAAAGCAACTTCATGTTTGCATCGGAGAGGCCAGGGTTCCTGACGAGAGGCTTTCAAGTTGAGTTTGCAGAGCACTTTATAGAAGGACTGAGGAAGAGTCCCTCGTTTATATCAAAAACCTCCCGGAATGCTGGTGAAGACTCGGGCGCTTTAGGTTCTTCGGTGGCAGCTTCACCGAGGGAGGAGCTGGGTCTCCTGCTCCGCTCAGCTGCGCTCTGTTCTCCCGAGAGGCTTGCTGGAGGGCCAGTTCAGCAAGAACTCAAAGCAGGCCAGCTCTCACACGGATTCCAGTACTCACTGAAAACTTGGCTCAGCACAAAAAAAAAAAGCACAGAGTTTTGTCGAATGCCACCGGGAGGGGAAGCGGAGACGGACGTGCAGGCAGTTAGAAGGTTCCAGAAAGGAAAATGGTCCTTTTAGTGCCTGACACCCAAGACTACAGCGGGCCTGTAGCCAGCGGGGGCAAAAATCCACAGGTGGGGTTTTTTAACAGCTTGTTCTTAAAAGAGCTTCCCAAACCACGCAGTAATGAGTATTCAGGTGTCTCAGGTCCACGGAGGATTTAATAGGTAAAACCCTGGGTCGTCTCGAAATCGTGGTTAAGTTTAAATACATGGACTGAAACGACGAGAAACCGGAGGGTGGAGAAGCCGCTCGAACTGCGGGGCGATCCCTGAGAGTTCGGGGCAAGAGACTGGGGACTGGGCAGGAGCCGGCGGGGTGCGCTCGGCGAAGAGGGCCTGAGACAAAGCGCCCCGTGGGCCTGTCCCGCCGAGTCTCCCGCCCCCGCCCCCCGCCAGCAGGAGCGCGCGCGCAGGCCCCGCGGGCCCGGGAGTGCGGCACGGGCGGGGACCCCGTGCTCTCCCCGCGCTGGGGTGTGGTTCTTGCGGCCGGGCCGGGCCGGGCGGGGCGTGGATTTAAGGCTCCGGCCGGCCAGACCCGGCTCACTCGCTCCCCTGACGCTGCCACCGCGCCTCGCCATGGAGCGGCCGTCGCTGCGCGCCCTGCTCCTAGGCTCCGCGGGGCTGCTGCTCCTGCTCCTGCCCCTCTCCTCTTCCTCCTCTTCCGACACCTGCGGCCCCTGCGAGCCGGCCGCCTGCCCGCCCCTGCCCCCGCTGGGCTGCCTGCTGGGCGAGACCCGCGACGCGTGCGGCTGCTGCCCGATGTGCGCCCGCGGCGAGGGCGAGCCGTGCGGGGGCGGCGGCGCCGGCAGGGGGTACTGCGCGCCGGGCATGGAGTGCGTGAAGAGCCGCAAGAGGCGGAAGGGTAAAGCCGGGGCAGCAGCCGGCGGCCCGGGAGTGAGCGGCGTGTGCGTGTGCAAGAGCCGCTACCCGGTGTGCGGCAGCGACGGCACCACCTACCCCAGCGGCTGCCAGCTGCGCGCCGCCAGCCAGAGGGCCGAGAGCCGCGGGGAGAAGGCCATCACCCAGGTCAGCAAGGGCACCTGCGAGCAAGGTGGGCACGAGCGCTTCCCGCGACGGGCACATCCAACGGGGCGTCCACGGCGGCCTCGCCCCCGCGCTGTTTTCACCGCGACTCCCCCGCGGGCATCCGAGGAGCCAGATGGGAGGGAAAGAGTTGGCAACCGCGGGATGGCGGGAGCGGTGGGCGACGCCTCCCCTTCTCCTTTTTGGTGGTTTTATTTTGAGAGTTTGGTGCGTACGCCAAGAAAGTGAGAACTCGTAGGGCCGGGTGTATATATAGAAAAGATTTTCCGAGACCTCAGACTTCCCTATCGCCAAAGCGCACCCAACTAGTGCTAACATCTGTCAAGTCAATTCGCAAGAGCTGCAAACCCAGAGATGTCAATTTCTCGTCATTCTTTCTTGGCTTGGAGATGCAGAGAGAGGTGAAGTCAAGAGATGGGGGAAAGGAGTTTGACAATGAAATATAAAGTAAAGACTTCCAGACTTGGGACTTCCAGACAGACTTTCTTTTTTTTCTTTTCTTTTCTTTCTTTCTTTTCTTTTTTTTTTTTTTTTTTTAGGCAGCCTGCTCTGTCCCCCAGGCTGAAGTGCAGTGGTGCAATCATGGCTCACTGCAACCTCTGCCTCTTAGGCTCAAGCAATCCTCCTACCTCAGCCTCCCCAGTAGCTGGGACTACAAGCCTGTGCCACCACGCCTGGCTAATTGTAATTTTTGTAGAGATGGAGTTTCCTTATGTTGCCTAGGCTGGTATCGAACTCCTGAGCTCAAGTAATCCTGGCCTGGTGGGATTACAGGCATAAACCACCATGCCCAGCCCTGATTTCTTTGTATTGAAGAAAATAGTCCACTTACTAAAAGTTACAGGTTCTCAAACAGTAATCTAACTAGGTAATTATTTGTGGACAAAAGTACAATACAAACTTTTTGAAGAATATTTTTGTGATGCACTTTGTTGTGAACCTTCTGACCATTTTGTTTTTCCTTCCTGTGTCTTTGATTTGTATTGTTTTTGCATAATTTGTCCCCAGGATGCACTGTTCAGCAGAAATGTCTTTGAGATTATGTTTGAATGTTTATTTTATTCCAAACAAGTCCAAGCTTCCTGTAAATGAAATAAGAAAATAGTCTGGACTTGTAAACCCACACATGCACACACACAAACGCACACACACAGAGACATTTTAACTCTAATGCCTGAAATAACGTTTTCCATTAGCAGGATTTTCAAGGGAAAGTCAGACATCCAATGTTGGCAACTCCTGGTCCTAGCCAAGGTAGAAAAGGGAAGAAAGGCAGTTCTGAGATTACAGAAGCTGTTGCTTCTTTAACACGGTTCAGACTTTCTCCAGAATTTCCAAATTTTTTCTTTAGAGCTTTTCTCAGAAATCCACACACTAATAGGTTGTATGTCATCAACTTCAGAATTTACTATTAAAAGCCTTAAATTGTGTAACTCACTATTAACTATTTATGGTATCATCACCTTAAACTTAGAAAATTACAGCCCAAAATAATCTGTATGTGTTTCCAATAGAAACAGTTATTTGTTACTTTGGATCTTATTTGTCGGTCACATGGAAAAATAAATGTGCATTATTTAAGAGCTTATTCCAAATACTGAGATTTTCTTATAAACATTACAATAGGGAACTTTCCCCATAGTTTTTTTTTTTCAGAATGACGGATACTTGCCTTATCAGCAGAAGGTTAGCTTGGTGATTGTTCAAATGTTGTCAATTTCTAGTCTATAGTTAATATTCCTTTTTCTCACCTGCTACATACATCTGCAAACACTCACACAGTCTGATTATAAAATATCGAGACTGTCATGTAGAACCAGTTTCATAACCTCATTATCTCATACACCCAGCTCCTCAGTACCTCTCAGACTGCAAACCCTTTGAGGTTTCCAGCCCAGCTTTTCTTTATATTTGGGAAAATGTTAGGGAAAACAGCATCTGAAACTGGAAACCTTGACTTAAATTAGCCTTTTCTTCTCATCCTAAATTGAGAGAGATGAGGTCTAAATGGCAGAGACAATTTATAGGAGAATGCCAAAGAGCAGAAGAGAATGTGAAATCTTTTCCACAGCAGAATCTTTCCACAGCAGAGACAACAGAGTATCCCTATCATGTCCCCTAATATATTTCTTCTGACTCCTGGATGGGTTTTGACAATTATAGAAGCAAGCTGGACAGAGTGTTATTTACTTCTGTGCCATTTCATACTGGGGCTTTGCACAGAATAGGAAATGCATTGTTAGGTTCCTCTAGTCCTTTCTATTCTCAGAAGAAACTTGAGCTATGCTTGTGTATAACTTGAGTGGGGGCCCAAGAGGGGCAGCCTGGTGGGATTCAGCCACAGTGGTGTGGTTCAATCAGCCTTCTGGACTTTCGGTCCCACTTAACATGCATTTACTGAGCAGCTAACTTGAATCAGCACTGTAGTGGTGCTATATACCAGGGATGCACAAAACAGATCTAGTATTGCTGATTAAGAAAGTATCTGGGCCAGGAGCAGTGGCTAATGCCTACAATCCCAGCACTTTGGGAGACTGAGGCGAGTGGATCATCTGAGATCAGGAGTTCGAGACCAGCCTGGCCAACATGGCAAAACCCCATCTCTACTGAAAATACAAAAAGTAGTCCGGCTTGGTGGTGGGTGCCTGTAGTCCCAGCTACTTGGGAGGCTGAGGCAGGAGAATCGCTTGAACCCGGGAGGTGGAGGTTGTGGTGAGTCAAGATCACACTACCGCTCTCCAACCTGGGTGACAGAGCGAGACTCCATCTCGAAAACAAAACAAAAGAAAGTATCTTTACAAGTTACAGACTCACCTCCCAGAGCACTTGCCCTGGAGCCCTGGAGCTCATCCCTGTCTTCCTCTTTTCTAAGATCACCACTTACCCACCTGGGAAGAGATCCTGGTCTGCTTGTTTTCCGTACCTCTCTGGCAGGAGGCAAAGCCATCTGCTTGAAAATATGTCTGAAAGATAATCAGCAAATAATTTCAAATCTTGGAACTGTCATTATGAATTTAGTGCCATTCAATGGTAGTGAGGTCCCTGAAGTCATGGGTAACCAGAAGGGGGAATTTGAAGATTCTATTTAATAAAAAGAAATTGATACAAAGAAGGTAAGGTATAAAATTTCATAGTTGGAAGAGAACATGGTGCTTCTCTATTCCAATTATTGGTTATACCTTTTGTTCATGGTCTTTGAAATCTGAGCTCTTTGGCAATCCCATTTCGGCAGCTTTGGTCTCATTAGGTACCATCCCTTCTCCCTCAGAATTCATTTTCACTTGTGGTATCAGAATGCTGTTCTTAAGGGTCTCCCTTCTTAGCATCTGTAGGACCAAGTTCAAACTACCTAGCGGGGCATAACAGGGCCTTCACAATATAACTCCATTCTATTATTTTGACCTCTTCTCGTCAACCTCCATTATGCACTAGCCACAGTGAGTGTCTGCTGTTCACACTTCAGCGTGTATGTCTCTATGCTTTTCTGCCTTCGTAGATGCTGTGCCTTCTGCCTGCAATGCCTCCCACCTTCACACGCACCACAGTCACCCTCCTTCACTTCCTTTATATCCTTTGAACTCTTACCTATGATCCTTTTATAGTTCATAAGCATGATGATTGAGTGTTCATACACGTGTGAGGTGTGTCACCCTTGAGGTATATGCCTTATTATGACATTGGCACATTACCTGTCTGACATGAAAGAAAAGAATTTAAAAAATGAACTCTTACCTAGCCTTCAAGGATCAGCTCTGTCACTTTCCCTGTGAAGCACTCCGACTTTCCCCCACCCCAAAATAATGTATTCGTTCTTCTAGGGCTATGCATCCAGCTATTGTTTCAACTAATATTTATTGTACGCATCTGTGTATCTGTACGTAAAAGGCAGTATAGCAGAGAAGTTCAGATGAGGCACTCTCAAGCCAGACACCCTGCGTGTGAATCTTGACCATTTAGCAGCTATAGCCTTGAGCAAGTTATTTGACCTCTCTGCCCAGGGTTTTTTCTCACTTGTAAGATGGGGATTATGACCATATCTGTCTCACAGGGTTGTCATGAAAATTAAATGCCATGAATATTATTCATAGAAAGCATTCAATGAACATTAATTTTTGTCATTATTCAACATGAAAGCTCCAGGTGGGAAGGGAGATTTTGCTCCCTCATATAGACCCAAGGACCTAGATAAGTGCCTGGTATGTAGTATGCGCTTTAAACACACGTCTAATCCATGAATCAATGAATGAATGAACCTATGAATTGGCTAGGCACTCTCCTAATCTCAGGGTAAGGAGCCTTGAATAAGATCTACAGAAACAAGGAAACGGACATTTTCACACAATGTGTATATGCTGTGAAGGGTGTACAACAGAGAAATCGGATAGAGACTCGAGATGAATGAGCAGTATTAAGATGGATGGAGCCGTGCTAAGAGCCCTTGGGAGGATTTCATCAAAAGGAACACCAAGGCCATGGGCCCTGAGTGGAGAATAAGTTTGACTAGCATAGACCTTCCCCAACTACCTCAAAAGGACTCTTTGAATATCTGTCTTCCCCACTAGGCTGTAAGCATGGTAAAAGAAGGATTTCATCTTATAATTCCTTATCAACACAGTGTCTGGCTAATAGTTGGGCACCTCATAAGTATTTGTTGATTAACAAAGGAGGCCAGGCACGGTGGCTCACAGCTGTTATCTCAGCACTTTGGGAGGCCAAGGCAGGCAGATTATGCGATCAAGAGATCAAGACCATCCTGGCCAACATGATGAAACCCTGCCTCTATTATAAATACAAAAATTAGCTGGGCGTGGTGGCAGGTGCCTGTAATCCCAGCTACTTAGGAGGCTGAGGCAGGAGAATCACCTCAACCCAGGAAGTGGAGGTTGCAATGAGCCAAGATTGTGCCACTGCACTCCAGCCTGGCAACAGAACAAGACTTCATCTCAAAAAAATAAATAAATAAATGTTGATTAACAAAGGAATCCTCTTAAGAAAACACCTTCCCATTTGGAAATGCAGGAAAGTCACTCTCTTGCCCATCTGTTCTCTTTTCTCCTGGCATCTTCTGCCTTCCTAAAGTCTAGGCCAGGGAATTCATCTGACATTGACTTGCCTTCCTGTCCATCATCAGCAATCCTGAACTCTAACATTGAATGGTAACTTTTCCCCCAAAATCCCAACATCTCCATGTCCCCTTGCTGAGTAGAATTAAATCCAGAGCAACAGAAACTGCTTTGTACATGGAAAACGCTTCAGTATAGATTTTGGTTTTCAGGAACTCTTTTTTTTTTTTTTTTTAAGAATTTTAAACCTCCATTCTTTAAGAAGCTCATTTTAGACTCATTAGACTCATTTTTATGTTGGTAATACATCACTTAAATGCCCATGTTCTGCTGCTATCCTTTCAGTAAATTTATGAACTTCATTGCAAGTTGAAACAAAGGGATTTCAAATTAAATGAAGTCGTTAATTGTCTGGTTTATCTTGGGGGAGTACAAGTCAGTGTAATACTTCATTTAAGTAACACAGTAGTACCATGAGGACTGTCAGAGAGCCAGAGGAGGCACCCAGGTTTGTGGAGGAAGGATGTCCTGACTGAGATAGGGATAAGAAAGAATTGGCTGGAGGAGAGCCAGCATAGAGGTTGTAGTAGTTAGACTGGAGATAAGAAGAAAACACTGTATATATACAGTAGAATACTATTCAGCCTTTAAAAAGAAGGAAATATTGTCATTTGCCACAACACGAGGGGACATGAAAGACATTATATTAAGTAAAAACAAAAGCCAGGCACAGAAAGGCAAATGCTACGTGATCTCACTTATATGTGGAATCTAAAAAACTCAAACTCGTAGAAGCAGAAAATAGCAGTTACCAGGGATAGGGTTTGGGGCAGGGGACGGGACTGGGGAGATGTCAGTCAAAGGACACACGATTTTGGTTAGAACGGAGACATAAGCTCAGGAGATCTATTTTCCCTCATGGTAACTATAATTAACAACAATATATACCAGAAAATTGCCAGCCTGGCCAACATAGTGAGACCTTGTGTGTCTATAAAAAATCAAAAAAAATAGCTGGGTGTGGTGGAGCACACCTGTAGTCCCAGCTACTTAGGAGGCTGAGGTGGGAGGATTGCTGGAACCCAGAAGGTCAAATCTGCAGTGAGCCATGATCATACCACTGCACCCCAGCCTGAGTGACAGAGCAAGACCTTGTCTCAAAAAAAAAAAGTTCTAAGATAGTAGAGTTTTAAGTGTTGTTATCATACATCAAAAAAAAAAAAAAACTATGTGAGGTAATGCATATGTTAAACAGGCTGATTTAGCCATTCTAAAATGTCTACATATATCGGAACATCATGTTGTATACCATAAATATATACAGTTTTCACTTATCCATTAAAAATATTTTTAAGAGAAAGGAGATGACCAGAGCATAGCCAGCAGAAGGACTCATGTGTGGTTTGGTGGGACTGCCTGGGGAGACGGAGGCAGCTGACCACGTGACAGAGCCCAGTGACAGGTGAGAGTCTGTGACCCCGTAAGGAGCTGAGACACTGTCACAGAGCAGTGGGAGCCGCTGAGTGATGGAGCTGGATTTGTGCTTTTAGGAAAGCTTTGTTGGCAGCTATTAGGAGAATGGATTGGAAGGAGGTGAGAACTGCAGTCGGAGACTCCCATAAGGAAGCTGTTACTGTAATCCCAGCAACAGATGCCTACACTCCTTCCCAAGACCTGTTTCCCTCTTACATCTTAGAAGTGTTGTCGAATCCGGGTTCCCAGCCTGCTGTGGCAAGCTGCTTGCCACTCGGGAGTGAAAAGCCCTTGAGGAGCTTTCTCTTACTCAGTGACTGCTCAGAAATTGCCCTCACCCCACTTGCTTTATTAGCCGGTCCTGCCTCCAAATTACCACCACTTGCTCATTTCAGGAGTCTCTTCCCCCTCAAGTCCCTATCACTCTTTCTCTGTGTTTTCAGATCAGAAACAGAAAAAGTCGCATTCCCTAAGAGTCCGCTCCAGTCCAATAGAAATGCTTTAAAATTTTTTCTGGCCTCAGCCGTCCTTCTTGAGCACAGAAATTTCTAGAATGTTGAGTGAATTGCTGGTTCTTTATTATCACTTTGTCCAGTTTCAATCACTGCATTTTACGAAAGATTTGAAAACTGAAGGGCAGAAAGTGGGGTCTTAAAGGACTTAGGATTCTTTCAGAGGAAAGTAATCTAAAGAACAAGTTAATGTTTCTTCATCATTTGGGAATTGGTTATTAAATGGAAGGTGCCTGTCGAATTTTTCTCTTAATACATTTCTTCAGGAGGACGGCATTAAATAGCCACAAGGCATGTTCAGATGATACATCAGGAAGAACTTTCCAGTAAACACTGTTGAATAGGGTACCATGTTCAGGCAGAAGTCAGGAGACTTTAGGAGAGCTGAGAAATAACTTGAGGGGGAGGGGCCGCGTCTGGGGGAAGATTTTATAATTTTTCAATCTTTCAAACTACACAGCTCTGAGATGGAATGATTAAGCTAAGCAGGCATTTATTAACATCCTGAAATATGATTTCCATTCTGTCCCTAGAGCCTGCCCTTGGGGTCCACTGTAGACTGGCCTTCTAGAAGAAACCACCTTATAAGGCTCTCTTGGATAGTTCAATGACAGAACACCCTTGGATGAAGTCCAAGGGCAGCCAGCCTTCCCTGATCCAAAATTCCTCCCCACAGTGGATGAGATTATGACGCTTCCTTTACCTCAAGCCACCCCTACCCCACAAAAGATCTGACCTCATCTGTGTTTTTCATTGTTAGACAAATAACATCTTGTTTTTAGCAGCTGGGGAACCCTGAATTATCGTCAAAAGAACTTTTAAGCCAGGGAATATGAAATTTTTTTTTTTTTTTGAAATTTAGGAGTGTCACAATTGAAAGCTTTGAAATGGAAGGAGACTTAGGTGTATGAGAATTAATAAGCCCCACTTAGGCAATTTCAGAGATTTCCCAGTGAGTCCTTTATGGGTGGGGTAGCAGTGGAGGACTAGAAATGTCCAAGGGAAGCTTCCCCCAGACTGTTGCTTATGGCTTTTCCATATCAATCCAGACCCTCCCCTCCACCAAGCCTCTGAGAGAAAATGAGATCAGAAGAAAAAAGCCAGGGTGATAATGAGGGGAAAAAACGTTTATTTATTTATTTTTTTTACTTAAAATTGATGTGTTAAATAGTTCTATTTTATCTCAAGTTGGATTAATGGCAAAATGATATGGCCCTTTTGAAAAAGCTAATGTGTTGAATTGCCTTTACTATTTTACAGAGGATAGCAGGGCAAGGTTAATTAGAAACAGCGGGAGCTAACAATAAGCCTCGCCCCCTCACCCCCAATCAATGTCCCTACCAGGGAGAGGGTTACCAGGGAGAGGAGCAGTCCAGGGAATCCAGGGAGGGGCTGCTGGTCTCAAAAACAGACCAGAATTGCAGAGAAGTTTTGTGTCTGAAAGATAAGAAAGGTTCATTTCAGGTGAAACAGACCTAGGAACCCTGTGTTGACAAAGCCTCATTCATACAGTGTGAAGTTCCCACAGTAAAGAGCACTGTCAAGGCCAAGACCAACCCAACAGATTCAAAGTAGGCTTGGACACTGTGAAAAAACAACCCCCTCAAACCTTCAGGAGAATGTATATCGTAAATGAAGGTACAATTTCCTACCTTCACAGGATTATTGAGAAGGTCAAATTATATAACATCTGAAAGCACTGTGTAAACTATGCAGACTATGCGGCACCAGATAACTAAAGAATTATTAACTAGACTGTAAACGCCTTGGGGGCAAGGACTGCATCTGCGTCATACTTTGTAGTGAGTGATAATGACAACTTGTGAAGTACTTCACAGTTTGCTAAGGGCTTCTGTGGATTTTCCTCATTTGCTACTCACAACAACCCTGGAAGGTAAGGGGAATTATTATCCCAAATTCCAAATATAGACCCTGCAGGTCAGACATCACACAGCTGGTAAATAGCAATTCTGGTACTTAATCTAGGTGTTCTACTACAGCCTTGCTGTTCAAAGTGTAGTGCATAGGCCAGCAGCATCGACTCTCTGTGCCGTCTTTCTTTTTTATAAACTCGGAATTATTTCAAAATAAGTTTCCAGCCAAAGAGATTCAGGAGAGTCGAACTCTTACGTGTGAAAAAGTTTTAGGAAGACTTTCCTGAATTTATTTTGCTATATTTTGTTTTTGATGAAGGAGCAAGGAGGATCTATGATATATTTGGGTCTAAATAGATCTAAACGAGCTTTCATTAGCATGAAATAAACATTATGATAACAAAGTTTATGTCAGAGTTGAGATGACTTTTTATGGTACATATGGTGTGCCTTATAAAAAATGTCATATTCAGTGAAAGATGGTATTTCTTAAAATGAATGAATATCTCTGAGGTGGCTAACATTAGTCCTTCCATGGCCAGATTAGAAATCTTAGTGCCTGGTCGGGCACAGCGGCTCTTGTTTGTAATCCCAGTACTTTGGGAGGCCAAGGTGGGAGGATCGCTTGAGCTCAGGAGTTCAAGACCAGTGTTATATGTAAATTTTCAGTGCCACAAAGGAAGTAGCACTCAAATATAAATTTTCTCAGCAAGGCAATTTACTCCTATAGTAGGGTGCATCTCACAGATGGACAATGGCAAGTGCATACCTGGACAAGGGAGGGGAAAAGGTTCTTATTCCTGACGCAGGTAGCCTCTACTGCTGTGTCGTTCCCCTATTGGCTAGGGTTGGACCACACAGTCTAAGCTAATTCTGATTGGCTATTTTAAAGAGAGCAGGGGTCTAAGATGGAGTGATGGGGTGGGTAGTTTGGCGGGAAGGATGGTTATGGAACAGGTCAGAGCAGGTGACCAGGGGTGACTTAGGTCAGAGCAAGTGACCAGGGGAACAGATGTGAACTACTGATTAGAACTGGTGGGAAAGTTGTTTACCAAAACTAGAGGCAAGGGGGTGAAGAGAACCAGGAAGTTAAACTTTAAAATGGAGAATTAAAGAATAAGAGAGCTGAACATACTGACATTCTGATTCTTTGAAAAGAAACTTGGAGTTCACTATATCTAACAACCAGCCTGGGCAACATAGCGAGACCTCATCTCTACTAAAAATAAAAATAAAATGTGTAATTAGCTAGGTATGGTGGGAAGCACCTGTAGTCCCAGCTACTCGGGAGGCTAAAGTGAGAGGGTTGCTCAGGCACTGACACCAAGGCTGCAGGAAGCTATGATGGTGCCACTGCACTCCAGCCTGGATGACAGAGTGAGACCCTGCCTCAAAAACAACAAAAAAGAAAAAAGAAATCTTAGAGCCTGGCAGGGCACAGTGGCTCATGCCTGTAATCCCAGTGCTTTGGGAGGCTGATGCAGAGGATCACTTGAGGCCAGGAGTTTAAGACTAACCCTGGCAACACAGTGCGAGACTCCATCTCTACCAAAAAAAAAAAAAAAAAAAAATAATTAAAAAATTAAATGGGCTTGGTGGTGTACCTGTAGTCCTAGCTACTTGGGAGGCTGAGGTGTGAGGATCACCTTCACCTCAGAAGGTCAAGACTGCAGTGAGCTATGATTGGGCCATGGCACTCCAGACTGGACGACAGAAGGAGACCCTGTCTCAAAAAAAAGAGAAATCTTAAAGCCCAACCCTTCAGTTGCAATCAAGAGGCTCTTGAAGGATCAGCCAGTGTGCTTGAGGCTGCTGGCATGAATATTAGTCCAAGAAAGACCTCTTGGAGCATAATGTTTGCATGTGCTGTTTGATCATTTTCCAGGCCTTTCTAGTAACTCTAAGTAGGGCAGAGGAAAAGAATCACTAAGATAACTATCAAACATGCTCAAGTATTCACTTTCACCTGAGATTTAACCCTGAGTGTTGACCTTGACCCTTGACCCGAGCACTGCCCCACCATCAATTTTCCCAGTTTGAGTAATAGTTAGTCCACATATAAACTATGACCTAGGGCTACTCTCTGGAAGGAATTTGCACTTTTTTTTTTTTTTTTTTTTGAAACAAGTATGTTTTTGTCAGCCAGGCGACAACTTGCAGAAGGAAAATTCATGCAGGGGTTTGAGAACTCAATTAAGCATAATCCATTTAGACTTTCTGAGGGAGAAGGGAAAAAAAAAAGGGCTTTCATATTCTTACAGGCAGAAGGGCAGCTGACTCCAATCATCCTGTTCTTTCATGTTGTTTTTTGGGAAGTCTCCAGCTTCTACAGAGGTTTGTCTTTTTCTCTGAGTAAGAAATGCTCAAAGGCAATTTCATTTACATTACCACAGATTAGTGGGCCAGTGGTCAAGTGGTTGAATTGGGAAAGCTTTAGATCTGACATCTGTTCTGCTCTCTTCTGGCCTGACCCCAAGCAAGGGAGAAAAAATTATCGAGAAATAGATCTCCTGGAACATGCAGAAGGTTTTGAAAGCGACCACACAGAAATGAGGCTTCTGGAACTTTTTAGGGTAGCCCAAACTTGCAGGATTCAAAGCCTGCTCCTTCTCCACGGGAGCTTTCAGAACTTTTTGCTCAGGGAACAGAAATCCAAAAGTGAATTTCAATAGCAGATACAGTAATTACACTGCACCCCTGGCTTCCAAAGGACCCCCCTCCCCCGGAAGCCATAAAGCGTTTGATGGAGAATGAAATGCTTGTGCAGCAGTGCTCTCTGAGTGAGAGAAGGGGAGATGAGAGACCCGTGCAGCAAGGCTGCTTAGTAGAAATGCTCAGCTCAGTGGGAGAGGGCAGGCTGGGGCAGAGATCAAGATGCTGCCAGATATTTGATAGGCCAGGGCTTTGGAGCCAGAGCCCCATCTCTGCTCTGTTGTGTCTCAGATCAGAGCCTCGGAGCAGGACGGAAAAGTTGATCTGACTTACTTGGCTCTTTCTGCACCGCTGGGCCTTTGGTTCACTAGAAAATAAATGGCAGGGCAGGGCAGGCCTGTTCTGGACCCAGTTGCAATGTGGCAAAGTGAGCAGCTCATCCGTCTTTCCCACCTCCCGATGTCCCCTCATCTGAGGCTTCTTTTTTTACACCCATTCGGCCTGGCCTGTTACTACATGCTGCCCCTTTTTCTTGTCTGACTGAACTCAAAGAAGTGGGATTTTCTTTCTCCACCCACCCCTCAATGCTTTCTTAGTTACAAAGCTTGGCCAGTAACTTTATAAATGGTTGAGTCCTGCTCAATTCACTCCTCCTAACTCCGTCCCGGATTTAGGAGCCATACCTGACATTTGCCATGAGAGAGCAAATAAGCAAAAACTTGACATGCCACCTCTGAAAGTCAGCCAGCTCAGTCCATGACATCCAGGGTCAGCCCTTTTTTTCTTGACACTCCCTTGGGATGAAGTTTTTCACATGTCTTAGGATCATAATCTGCCCCATATATCAGCTCCAAACCTACCACCCTTTTTAGGACAAGCCCAAGGGGTAGGAGAGATAGCTACAACCCCATGTGACTGTGGGCTCGAACAGGCTCCAGTGCTTACCCCAGGGCTGTCCCTTCCAGTTACTTTCAACTCTTTGTGCCGGGTCACCCAAAAGCCAAGATCGGCTGGTATATGAGAAGAAATACAGCAGAGTGCTTAAGGAGACAAACTTTGAAGTCACACCACCTGGTCAAATCCTCACCCTGCCACTTAACTATTTGTGTGACCCTAACCTCCTTCATGACTTTTTTTTTTTTTTTACCTGCAAGACAGATATAATAATAATGTTGTTATACTTAGAGTTTGGGTAAGTAAAGTAAGGTAATACATGAGAAACATTGGAACCTGGTACACAGTGGGGTTTCACTAAATGCTGTTTCATTTCCATTTTTATCATTATTAGCAGTATAGAACCAAGTATGAATTAATAGATAAATGTCTTGCTGGTGTCTTACTTTGACCCGCCTAAACACAATACTGCCTCATGTGTTCCCAGGTTTGATTTGAAACCTATGTTCAGACCTGTGGAAACACAGTAACAGGATAGTGTTTTTAAAAAGAAAATTCCTGGGAACTTCCAACTTGCTCTGCAAGGATTCTAGAACAGGGAGTTCTGCCCATCTCTTGAGAGATCCCAGAGGCCAAATGCAGACAGTCTAATGGGAACTACCCAGGATGCTGGGCAGAGAGCATGCTTTGCTTTGCAGCATAGAACATTTCCATCTTCAAGCTCATTGTCACTCACATTATTTTTTAATAGTACCTTTTAGATATACAATCATTTTGGATTCAGAGGTCACTCACATTTAGTAATCACTGGACTGTCTTTTCCCTGGATAGTCTACCACTATTTTATACATAGGAAATATTCAATAATTTTTGTTAGGTGGTTCATGCGGGGGGGGGGGGCGGAAATTGAAGTACTGGCTCCAAAGACAAATGTGAACCAAAATCACAGAGTTTGGCAGAAAAAGAGCATAATTCGTGCCCTTTAGGTACACATTGAGTATTGTCTTTGGCTTTTAGAGTCTTATTGGTGGAAATAATAAAGTCTTTGGCTGCAATTCATGTGTCTCTTCTTTGGCTTATACATGTAGCCTCAGCTTAGCAGAAACTCATTTTTTAAAAATCATTTTAAAAATCAAAACATTCCACTATAAACAGATGTATTTAGACTCAGAAAGGTATCCACTTAGGTTGGTTCATTGCATCTGTCTAAGAAGTGATAATGTCCACCTTCCAGTGTGGAGTGATTAGCAAAGAAATGAAGGTATGGAGAGGAGGTTTGAGAGGGTGGATTACTTTTCAGATTCACCAGTGCCAGCAATATTGAGTGAAATTGGCAGAACACTGGGACTACTGACTCTCCGTGTACTGTGCACTCTATCGTCTTCTAAAGCAGTGGTTCTCCACCTTGGCTGTGCACCAAAATCACCTGGGGAGCTTTACAGAATGCTGATGCCTAAGTTCCACTCCAGGATTCTGATTTAATTTGTTTGGATGTGACCTGGGCAGCAGGACTTTTTAAAACTTTCCAGATGACTTAATGTCCAGTCCCCATTCAGAACTATTGTTCGAAAAAGATGTCAAGTCACTTTTGGGGATGCTTCATTCCCTTGGGATAATTAATAATAGCCAGTTTTTGCTCAGTTTATCCAGCGTCTAGTGTTTCACAACAGGGGACTTTTGGGAAGATCTAGTGTGCCATAGGAAGTGTAAGCCCTAGAAAACATGATAAACCCAATACAGTGCAGGCAGCATAAATGGTTTGGCTACTTCTTATCTTTTTAGCTATTTCAGAGCTTTTATTTGAAAAAGACAGAATGGAAATATGTCAGTATTGTTGGTATTTTTAAAATGGTATCCCAATACATTCAGAAAAGTATTCACCTAAAGCCACATGATCTAATCTTTCAATTATTTCACTAGAACGTATGTTCTATGAGCCCAGTGCTTTTTATCTTATTTGTTCACTACTGAATCTCCAATGTCTAAACCATCCTTGGGATATGGTAGGTACTCAATACATCCTTGTTGAGTAAATAAATGCATAATTAAGAGTGGATTTATTATGTGCCCTGTTGGAAAGGGAACCTTCACACTGATGGAAGCTCACCTCTGTCATCTATCTGGAATCTCTGATAAGGAGAGGCAGCTCAGTTATCTCTTGTCACTTGGCTGAGGCCTTTCTGATTATCTTCTTCTCAAATCACCCCTTATACTTACTCTCTATTGTCACAAAAACTCTGAGACTGACAGCAGCATTCCATTCCATTTTATCATCTCTCCCCTAATCATTTCCCAGGAAATGGGTATGGGGCTTGTGCAGCCTTGGTTAATGTACTTAACCTCTCTGAGCATCAGTGTTCTCATCTGGAAAGTGAAGATACTACCGACCTCGCAAGGCAGTTGTGAGAGTTACATGACTTAATGTATTTTAAAAGCTTAGCACAGTGTTTGGTCCACAATTGGCCTTTTAAAAACGTTAATCTTAGTCTACCTTGCCCTTCAGTTAAACAGTAGCAGAGGAAGGTGCAAGGATAATACGTTCTCATTATTCACATTTTGTTCTGTGAAGTCACCACAAGCACTGAATTAGCAAATGCTGAACTACTGCTCCTAGGAGTCCTACAGTTAGGTTCCTGCAAGCCTCCAGTCACAACATTTGTATCAACTGATCAATACATAATTTTGTTTTATGTGTGATTCTGTTTAAAGACACATTATTTTTTTTTTTCTTTTTTTGAGATGGAGTTTCACTCTTGTTGCCCAGGCTGGAGTGCAATGGTACAATCTCGGCTCACCGCAACCTCTGCCTCCTGACCTCAAGCAATTCTCCTGCCTCAGCCTCTGGAGTAGCTGGGACTACAGGCATGCACCACTATGCCTGGCTAATTTTTGTATTTTTAGTAGAGATGGGGTTTCTCCATGTTGCTCAGGCTGGTCTCGAACTCCTGACCTCAGGTGATCCGCCTGCCTCAGCCTCCCAAAGTGCTGGGATTACAGAGGTAAGCCACTGCACATGGCCTAAAGACACATTATTTAATATGCATTATGATTCATTAACACTGAACTCATGGCCAGCAGCAAGCACTGCAGCTCATGCCGGAATGAAGCTTATCTAACATACGGATTTTCGATGAGGCATATCACAGCCTTCTTGCTCATAAGGAATAACTAGTCAGCACTTTAGCAAAGTTTGGGGCCATTTTAAACAGCTGAGTCACCATCAGCACAAAAATACACAAAAAATTGGCACCACACAGATTGTAAGAGGGATGCTTGTTTATAGTGTGAGAGCTGAAACTAGAAGGGCAGAGTGGTGCTTTGTTCCACCTCAGTGGGACCCTGCGCATCCAGCGACTCAAATGTTTGCAGCTCTGTGCATGTCTGCAAATGATTTGATTTAGGGGAGGCAATTACATTTTAGCAAGTAGGTGAATTTGCAAATATGGCATTCACAAATAATGAGGATTGACCGTATTTGGAAATGGTCAAGGCTTCAGCAACAAGCATTAGAGAACTACCAGGGATTTCCAGGGCACAACCCAAGTGTGGGTGATGCTTCCTTTACATGCCTGAAAGCATATAATGTCATTCAGGGCACAGAGCAGGTATTTAAGAAATAATTCTTGGATGACTCTTGATGCAATTTAACAAACATGTAAGCTAGCCTTGTTTTGACTATCCCATGATGAGCCTGTTTTTGCCCTGCACCCACCTACAAGATGTTAGTGAGAAGTGTAGAGTTCATTAAGTTTTCATAGGAGTGGCAGGAAGGTTTTGTGGGAGGCTTCTCCTCCCATTTCTCTGTGCAGCCTTCCTACCAGCTGCAGAGCATTTCATGTGGTCCTTACTTCACATGGAGCCACCCTCAAAGGCACCATCCCGTCTACATCTTCCCCACAACCGCACCTGTCATCTCTCTGCCAGTTTCCACTTGGCAAATAGGCACTGTCCCTGGCTCTGCAGAGTGCACCCACCTTTTAGCTCAGGACACGACACAAGGTTACTTGGATCCTCACTGTCATTGGAAGTGAAAAATTATGATCTTGTCACTCACATCCAGTGCCTGCTTTTTGTAAATGATGTGCCGGGTGCCAGATGGAAATTTGCCCCATGAGAAAAGCTGCCCCCGCTCTAAGGAGCTTAGAAACCTGAAGTCTATCCTGGTGGTTTATAAAGTGTGGGAAGAAAGAAGAGGCAGTTAGACTCAAAATAAGAGAGTCCCTGTGTAAGCCAAGCCAATACAAATGCACAGAAACAAAGAATGCACACACACATCCCTCAACCCCTCATTTTTAATCATTGGAAGCATATTTTCTGGGCGATTTCTACTGGAAGGGGAAAAATGAACAAAGGTACATTCACATCTGTAGCCTGTGAATACATTATAATTTGATTGCAGACTCTGTGAGCTTATACATAATGTAACTATGGCTAGAGGTATAGTAGTACATAAGTGAATTAGTTATTACTTTGCCCAAAGTGACATTCTGGCATGAAGATGAGTGAATCTTATGTTTGTTCAGAATTGAGCTAAGCAGAGAATATTGATCCAAAAGAATCTTAAAGATTATATTTAAATACCTTAGTAAATGCTAAGGAAAAAATAGGCAGTGAATTCACTCTACCTAGTTCCTTGGCAAATGTGTAAAAAAAATTTTTTTAATGGGTGCAATGACCTATTGAAATGATGAGAACACTGGCAGTTAGTCTCCAACAATTCATTGTCAGGAGTTTCACTTTTTGGACAAACCACAATGGATTTTAAATTCTTTTTTTTTTTTTTTTTTTAATTTGAGATGGAGTCTTGCTCTGTTGTCCAGGCTGGAGTACAGAAGTGTGAGCTCACTGCAACCTCCACCTCCCAGTTTCAAACAATTCTCCTCTCTCAGCCTTCCTAGTAGCTGGGACTACAGGTGCTCACCACCACACCTGGCTAATTTTTGTATTTTTAGTAGAGACAGGGTTTCGCCATGTTGGCCAGTCTGATCTCGAACTTCTAGCCTCAAGTGATCTGCCTGCCTCAGCCTCCCAAAGTGCTGGGATTACAGGCATGAGCCACTGCGCCCAGCCTGGATTCTAAGTTCTGGACTTACATGTCCTTGTTAATTAAACTTTAGCTGCTGTGCAGCTTCAGTGTGTCCTGGGAATGTAAGCTAATTTGACTTTATTTTCACTAAAGATCTTTTTTGTTATTAAAAACTAACATTGTGGAAATTTGTAGAATTTACTGAAATCGAAGACAGTCATTGTTAATATTTTTATTGTGTTCCATTCTAGTTTTTTTCTAGGTTCATATGACATTATTTTGATCATACTATCCATACATATTTACATCTTGCTTTTAATTTAGCAAGTAGGTGAATTTGCAAATATGGAGTCCATATATTTGCAAATTTTTTATTCATAACTAACTTCTATGTATTTAAAATATTTTATAAATTTTATTTATAAATCTATAAGCATTTGTAATAATTTGAATGAACCATCATTTACTCCAGTTTTTCTGTCATAAATAACCTTTTAATTCACATCTTTAGACATAAAGATCTTTCTTCATTAATTCTTTTTTTTTTTTTTTTTTTTTTTTTTTTTTTTAGAAAAAGAGAGGAAAGAAAGTGAGAGTGAAAGAAAGAAAAAAAAAGACTGTACGAGAGAAAGAAAGAGGAAGGAAAAGAGGGAGAGAGAACAGGATTCTTGTTCTACTGCCCAGGCTAGAAT